>JAQIWO010000965.1:0-11566 GCA_034695405.1 Entomobrya muscorum | reverse complement strand
CGCCACTTGTGTACTTCGATTTCGCCACATAGGTACCTTAAAGATTTCGCCAAACTAAACCATGATTTCACCACTTTGGTTTTTCGCCAAATCGACGTGGACATTTTCCCTTAAGTAGCGTCACTAGCCGTTTACAAACGGACCAGCACCATTGACAGCCGGCGCACGGTGGCAACTTACATGTTGCAGGAAATCGCACGCAACAATTAAAGTATTAACATTTACAAATGCTTACCTATACAACAATTAAAGATAATGATGATGCCGTTATAATGATGTAACAAATTTGAAAATTGAAGCATATTTAGTTATCAGTTTTTTTGGTTTATGATATGCTATATGTACCTACGTTGTACCCATATAATTGAGTATGTATGTATGCTTGCTATGCCAGAATACTTATAAATTTAAAATTATGCTCCTCAACTAACTAAATGCTCTATAATATTTACAGTGATCTGTACAACAGCTTTATACAAGTTAACTAATCCTTGTTTTACAATTTAATTAATTTATTTACAACAGGTTACGCTTACATGCGTTTTTTCCCCAGAGAAATCCTGTCCTCTCCAGTATTACCACCACCACCACCACCAAGCTGTATTATTAGTTACGCCGCCTAACTGCACACTTAATTGCTAATTAATCACTAATAAGCTGTAAACAACACCAAGTAAGATAACCAGTAGTTTAGTAGTAGTTAAAAATTGCATATTTTCATAGAAACTGAAAATACGTCACCACCTAACCAACCACCTGTGGATCATAAAATGCAACCTACAAACTCAAATTAAAATTACTACACTAACTACAAATCGCAATCTTACTAATACATTACTTGCCTACGAGCATAATACAACTATTAATATCATAAAATTTCAAATTTAAAAATTTTCAAAAGTTTCAAAAATTAAAATACTAGTACGAGCCCGTTACAAATATTTGCAACCTAGAATATACGTATCGCTGTATATATAAGTGACTTTTCACAGCTTCTCACTTTACAAAATGCAGTTTATTCTATAAAGTTCAAAAATTAAGATGATTCGATTTGTGCAAATCACGGATCATATTTTCACGCTAACGATTGTTTACAGACAACAAGGTGACAATTACGAGATACTAGTATTAGCTATGTCATGCCAATACGCAGATGATTTAATTACTTACACCTACGTTTAAGCCAAGTAGATTTTGCACAATCCAGCTTTTGCTAATGCTTGCTTAACTTATCAACATGTTCAAAATCCTTACCGTTAATTGTGGATATTTCAATTTGGTGATCATTTACCGTAACGACAATTCAATTATTACACCTTTAGTAGTAATACTGCAGTACATGTCCCGGGATACCATCACTCTTTTTGGTTGCTTATTGTGAAAATACAACAAATAATTAATGGGTTGGGAATTTGCACTCGATGCTAGTCCAACACACTGGATATTCAATTACATCTTAACCAGCCAATCAACTAATTCGACAATTCCGTCTGGAACATACTTCCGACTTACCGAAACCATCGATTATCCGGAGCTGATTCAGATACAGACTTACAGAGTCTACAAGGATAAATACGGAAGACTACATTACATCACATTCTCAGATCGGGATAGAATTCAGGATTTTTGTCATTCAGCTGACATCACCCCAAACCAATTCAAGCTAGTAAACAATACCAACTACACACGTTGTCAAGTTTCCAAAATTGTCCCAACACTCGTAGGAGTCCCAGATTACTTCGTATACTGCCTCCCAATGATTCAAGTGCAACCAAGAACACCAGGAAATTAACGACTTACATGTCGAATCATAGTGACACAGAATACGTAACAGCCAGTTCAGAAGAAAGTACAGTCTCAACACGAACAACTCGAAGCGGGGACAAAACAATAGAAACTGATCCCAAGAAACTACCAAAACGAAAATACACAAAGAAACTTAAAAACGAAACGTCCATACCAGTACCACCTCGGGAACCACAGCCCAGCACCAGTGCACAAGCTGCAAGGAAACAATCAATAAGGAAAAGAACCACTCATCAGGAGACCACAGCAACTCCGACTGTCATACCCAGTCAACTTACAAATAGAGTTATACCCACAGCAGACAACATGGCTGGACCACGATTAACCTTCGACCCACAGGTCTTACAAGGCATCGATCTGCAAGCAGATCAAATGGAAACACTAAATAACTACCTCGCAACGCAAGTACAAACGGCATCTTCAACCGTTGTTTTGCAACGCCTCAACACCAAGATTCAGACACCTACATATGATCCAGAACGAATGACTTCCGAAGCATTTTTCACACAATTGGAAAACTATTTTTCAGTGAATGGTGTCAAACAACCACAGTACCACACTCTAGTTGGTAGCATCTTGCAAGGTGACTACAAATCATGGTATGATAACATCTGTTCCACCATACTTACTTGGCAAGGCTTCAAAGACAAATTTACAGCAAGATTTGATGGATTTGCAACACAGGAAAGACGAAGACGCAACCTCGCTACCAAGCGACAAGGAATCAGAGAACCAGTTGAATCCTTTATCAATGAGATCCTAAATCTCTCGAGACAAGTAGATCCCGACGAGGAACCCTACAAAGCTTTAATTCGAGCCAAGAATGGATTTGTCCCCGAGCTACGACTTGCTGTACCAGTAGACGATCCTACAAAACTTACTCTCAATTCACTCATGGAAAAATTTTCCGATGCAATGGACGCAATTCGAGCAAGAGATAGAGTCAACAACAGACACACTATGCTACCGCCATTGTCTGGAAACAGAAATAGAGAATGGAATTATCCACCCAGCGGCGGACACAGCCACGGATTTATGCCAGGCAGAGGACAAAGTTCTTTTTCACAAGAATACCGTCCACCATATCAACAACCAACATTTTCTCAACCAAGAGCACCATATTTTCTACCAAGAGGAATCTCACAACCTGGTCCTTCGTTCAGACCAATGACTCCTTATCAACCACCAATGAGACCTACAGTGCCAGGCCCAAGAATGCCAACTTCTCAATACCAGCCTCGACCATACGTTCCACAAAACACACAATTTCGTGAACGAGCTTATTCAGCGCCATCTGCGAATGGACGATTTGCTAGACAATTTGATATAAATCGAGTAAAATGCAAAACTTGTGGAAAATTTGGACATTTCTCATACGATTGTCCCCAGAAAAATACAGCTATGGTATTGTACGACCACACAGCCACACACAGCGAACCACAACATGAATATCATCAACCAGGTCATGACTTGCATAGTCAACAAGAACCTCACAACTATCAGAACTACAACGAAGATGTATTCCAATCTTCACAAAATTTTGAGTACCAACAACAGTTGGATCAACAACACCAATACGAGCAACAACAACAGTTTGACCAACATAACTATGGCTCTCAACATTATGGTCCTTCGAACCATGACCAGGAATACTACGACCCACACCAACAAGATTATGGCCAAAGTTCTTTAAACTACGGGCGCCCACCTCATCGGCACCACAAATAGTTACGACTAAACTAACTCCAGTGTACACCGAATCACTTCGTATTCCGACACTGCAGATGTACCACAATTGTATGAACTTTTCAGGAGCACTCGACTCATGTGCCTCAAAATCTCTTTTAACCAACAAATTAGCTAGAGCGCTAAAGTTGAACATAAAGCTAGGATCCACTTCTTTACTTTGTGCAAATAACTCAACGCTGAGCACCGTTGGAACTACGCTTCTAACTCTTCAACTTGGACACAAAACAATCACGCACGACTTTCAGGTCGCAACCAAGCTTCCAATACCATGTATAATAGGAAGTGATATCATAGTCCGCTACGGAATAGTACCAAACCAACAAAGACGGATATTTCATTTCAATGATAGTCCGCACACAATATACAGACTTGGAGACACATTTGAACACACTGTGTTCGGAACCATACCAAAAAGAATCATATTTAGTATCCAAGAACGTCCGAATACTTCAACCACTCGACAGAAAATGGACCAACAGCTTGCAATGCTGATAGCCAATTACCCATCAGTCTGCAGGACAGACGGCACCATAGGTCAAACAGGAATACTTACCCACAAAATCGACTTACTTCCAGACAAAAAGCACAAAATATTCAGAGACGTTCCTACGTACTTCAATCCAAAGATTGCTGGCATGCTCGCCACACAAATAGAAGATCTTCTCAAGCACAACCTCATCCGGAAATCCAAGTCACCACACAGATTCGGAATCGTTTTAGACGACAAGAAAGATGGAGGAATAAGAATGACTGTCAACTACAAAAAGCTTAACGCAGCTACCAAGGACAATGCAACACCAATGCATAATGCACATATCATCCTTCGACTGATTCCAGCAGGAGGAGTTTACAGCACAATCGATATGGCCAGTGGATTTTGGCAGATGAAATTACATGAGGATAGTATTGAGTTCACTGCGTTTGAACTTAACGGAACATTGTATGAATGGCTCGTCGTACCATTTGGACTCAAAGGAGCACCCGCAAGTTTCGTCACCTTGATGAATACAGTTGTAGGAGAATACGTAATGAAGTTTTGCTTCGTGTACATGGATGATTTGATAGTATTTTCGAAAAACTTCGACGACCACATGGTTCATCTCAAGCTTATTTTTGAAAAACTGAAGGATGCAAACCTTTCAATAAATTTGAAAAAGAGCTCCTTTGCACAGGACAACCTGGAATACTTAGGACACATTATTTCAAAGGATGGGATTAGGAAGAATCCACTCAAAGTCAAGGCGATCCTCGAGATGCCTCCACCAAGAGACAAATCGGACATTAGAAAGATGCAAGGATCTTTTGGATGGCTCATTACTTTCGTCCCACATTTTTCAACGGTCTTCGAACCGCTTAGCCGCTTACTTAAAAGTGAAAACAAGTTTCATTGGGGAGCAGACCAAGAAAGAGCGTTTCATAACCTCAAACAATTAATTTGTAAAGACACAGTTCTACAAGGATTAGACTACAATCACCCAATTTATATTAGAACAGATGCATCAGGAGTTGGAGTAGGAGCCGTCATGTGCCAACTTATAGAAGAGAAAGAAAGGGTTATATGTTATGCGAGCATGACACTATCGGAGCCTCAAAGGAAATGGAATGCATGTGAAAAGGAATGTTATGCAATTCTTTTTGCAATCAATCGGTTCCGACCATTTCTCTTGGGAGAGAAATTCACTGTCTTCACGGACAACAAAGCTGTGACGTACTTAAAGTCGATGCACAAAAAGTCCAGGAACTTAACAAACTGGTCTCACGAAATAGAAAGATGGGATTGCGATATCAAGCACTGTCCAGGTTCCCAGAACAAACTGGCAGATTACTTGAGTCGTAATAGTGTGGCACCGTTACCAGGTGAGTCTGATCAGCTTGCAGGCAACGAGGTCAAATACTTACCAATCTTCGCATTGGCGTTCGTCGAAAGGCTTTCGAAATCCATAAGTGTTGAACAGAGAAAGGATAAAGCTCTTACACGAGTCGTAAATAGTTTGAGAAAAGGTGATTGCGCACAAGCTGATTCTCGAAATTACGTCATCAACAACCGTGTTTTGTATCGTAGAATATTACCCTTTGGAACTAACTCAGGTAACTCACAGATCGTGAGAAGCGATGGTGACAACTCACTTGCATCATTATTTGATGATAGTGAAGAAAATCTTCGAGGTATACAGGTTTCATCTGCGAATGAAACAAATCTTCGTGAATCTTCAGGTAAAGAAATATTAGTACCAGTAGTACCAGAATCATTAAAGCAAGAAATTTTACACCAATTTCACGACACTCCAGAAGGAGGTCACTTTGGAACAAAGAAAACAAAATACGCAATAAAACAAAGATTCTTTTGGAAATCCATGAATAAAGAAATTGCACAGTATGTGAAGACATGTCCAGTCTGTCAAAAACAAAAACACGAGAACATGAAAGCCAAAGGTCTTATGGGCGATATACCTATCGCAACCACAGTGTTTGAAACTTTATACGTCGACTTCGTTGGACCATTTCCTGGATCTAGTTCCAGAAACAAACATATCATCGTACTAGTTGACCAACTTTCAGGTTGGGTAGAATTGAAGGCCATGCCTTGCACAACTAGTAGAAGAGTAATCGATTTTCTTGAGGAGACGTTCTGCAGATTTGGAACTCCAAAGATCATCGTTACAGACAACGCGTCGTATTTTGTCGGAAAGGCAATAAGACACTTTTTTAGAGAATAGGGAGTCAAACACAAGCTTTCAAGTGCTTACCATCCACAAGTGAACAGAAGTGAACGCACAAACCGGGACCTAGTTCGACTTATCAGATCTTACGTTTCGGAAAAACAAAACGATTGGGATATCCACTTACACCGCTTTGCATTAGCGCTCAGGTCTCATATTAATGATACCCTGAAAGTACCACCAGCACTTCTCAACTTGGGAAGACAGATACCGTTTCCTATTGACAGAGCCTTACAAGGAAAACAGGAAGATTACGACTCTGAACGCGTTAGGATTGCAAGAGAGATTCCAGAAACACTAGAAAAGATCAAAGAATTCGTCAGAAGTAATATTCAACAGTCCCACGACCGCAACAAGATGTATTATGATGCTAGACATCGGCCATATGAGTTTCAAATTGGTGAATCCGTCTTGGTACGAAATCGACAGCTGCCTGATGCGTCTACGCACACATCCAAGAAGTTACTTTCAACATGGATAGGCCCATGCACAATTTTACGGAAAAGCAATTTAACTGACACGTTAAATATGCCAGGTTCTCAGTGTCCAAAAAGACACATTTCAGACATAAAACCTTATTACAAAGACAGAAAAGTTTACACAACTCCAATTTCACTTCGCAAAAGAATTTTAAATAAGGAACCAGACGTTCCTGTCAGAAAACAGTTAAGACCAAGAAAACCAGTAGATTATCGTATTGTAGCAGGATACAGAACTAAAAAGAAAAAGTAGTCGATTTCATTCGAACAATAAAATACATTCGTCATATCAAGCAGAAAGGTGTGAAAAATCTCAACAAAATAAGATCAAAGGAAAAGTCAAACCATTCAATTATATCTTTTACTATTTATAGTTATCCATCATGCAGCGATTACCAAGAATCGACCCTTACGACATCAAACTCTCCAGATACGTGACCGACGGGTGCAAACCAGCTGAATTGTCGCCTAGAGCCACAGAGATACGACAGAGATTGAATCAAAGAATTCAGGAAAACATACCAACCCATCCTGATCCCGACAGTGCCAGGAGCATGACTCTTTCAAGAGCTCAAATGTATCCCAATTTAATTACGTCAGACGTCCTACGCTGTCGCCCATATATGTTCGTCGAGGACTTAGATAATCTTCGCAGAGCTTGTGAACACCTCAATACTGCAAATACAATAGCTATCGACATAGAAGGAGACAACAACAGCTGTTTCTTGGGGCTTACATGCCTTATACAAATTTCAACGAACCATGCCGACATTATCATAGACGCGCTTGCAGTTTATGAACACATAGAGAATTGGCTTGCTCCAATATTTGAAAACCCAGACATTTTAAAAGTTGTGTTCGGAATCAACGACATTCCCATTTTCATCAGAGATTTCAATCTCTTTTTCATCAATTTAATTGATGTACAGCACCTTTACAGCCAATATGCTGGGCACGAACAACCTTCGTTTGCGTTTACTTGTCACAGATTGCTGAATCTCAAAGTTGACAAAAGCTATCAACTTTTTCCATGGAGACTAAGACCACTTCCGGATAGAGCCATGTTATACGCCAGGAAAGATTCCTTCTACCTATATCTCGTTTGGGAACACTTCAAAACTTTCACTCCCGCACTAATCTTCTTAAAAAGAGAATACAGTTTGAATCACAGCAAAAATTTGGTTCTGAAACCATATAAATTTCCAAAACGCGCTACCCATCAGCAATTTTTCAATATTTGCAACGCGGAAGCGGAAAAACACAAATTTTCACGCTCAAGGTTCTTGCATGAACAAGTTCTCCTGGCCAAACTACAAGATCTTGCCTTCGAGCGAGCCCGAAAAATAGATATTCCATTCAATAAGGTAGCAAAACCACTAGATTACGTCAAGTTGTGCATTGGAAAACCGAAAATCACAATGGAACTTTTCGATTGGGTTCCAGAAATGAAATTTTGGAAAGATGAATCATCATTACATGCTCTTTTATACACCATTAGAATGCACGTCAACGGAAATTCGAGAAGCAACTATCGGAATCCAAGCGTATTTGATAGATTAGGAACCAAAGTACAAGAAGATGGTAGCTGGGAAATTTTTGATAAAACACCACCAACTGAGTCGTTAAGTGCAGAAAATGCACCACAAGCAGTGTCTGAAGAGAGTAATAATAATAATAACAGTGTTGATGAGAGTCAAATACAGGATATGGAAGTTGACGAAGACGTATTGGATCTTCACTGCGATGAAGATAATTTGTTTGACGCTTCAGATTTAGAAGTACATGACTTTACACAGTCAAATATCCAGGTTGTTGATGGTACGAAACAAAAGCGTTCGAAATACGAACACATTCTTGATGTTAGACAAATTTCCAACAAAGAGTTACTCGACAATGAGTCTTGGCGAGAAATTCGTACCACTTTTTCTTTAAAATATAAAGTTTCGCAGCTGCGTAAGCGCAGGAAGCGATTGCAAATGCGTGAAAGAAGACAGGTAAATCCTAGCTACGTAAATAGATCATATACAAAACGAAATCAAAATAGGCGTCAGCAGTACAGACGCATGCGTAATAATTATTATTAAAGCTTTAAAAATGATATATGAATGATGGTCTAATAAAAAAAAAATGAATATATACAATGATGGTACAATAAAAACTAATATTTACATGGTCTGATATTATAATACAAATATACAAAAGATTTGCTATAATATAATATATACATATGATACAGAAATGAAAATAATGAAATGATAAAGAAAAATATTATATACATGTTATGGGTACAAAAATGATATATGATATGATATAATATGAAGAAAATGAAATGATTGATAATAATATGAAATGAAAATGAAATTGATTTTTTACGTATATAATGAGATATATGTATGTTCTTATGATGATATTATGTTATGTAATGCTATATAATTTAAGAAGAAAAAAAAATGATGAAGAAAAATATTGTCATTTATAATGTTCCATGTAACCCTACTACTTATATTTATACTTATTGTACTTTTGTCGCGTTAAAAATATATATATAATGCTACTGCTATAAAAAAAAGAGCTATTTACAACATATACACAATTAAAATGAACTATAACAATGCCATGATAGATTTATGTAATAATATTGTGTTCAAGCTTAAAGTCTGATGGAAAAGGACCTAATTATACATGTAAAATGCATTATGCTTCGTTAGTAGCTTTAAAAATATTATTTACCTTTGTTTTGGTTATTTAACCCTATTATTATTATTATACTGCTTGTAAAACACTTATAAAAAAAATACCTACAAAATAATATATTATGTATCAATTATGCTCGAATATTATGCTTAAAAAAAAATATATACTTACAAAATATATATATTATGTACCTATATGCCCACATATTATGCTTTAAAACAAAATTATTACACGATTATTATTGAATGTTGAGATGAAAAGCTTATGTTTATGTTGTACCCAGTTGTCTTATGCTTTTTTTTTCATAATAATATGTAATAATATGTATGTAGGATGAATTATGTAATATGTGGTGTTTTGTTTTGTCTTCCTATTAATAGGAAGCCTAAAGTCAGAGGGGGAAAGGGGGGTCATCCCACACCGGGGAAGATGCAAGAACTATAGAGTCCTTGACTTTGTCTTCATGACAAATCACTCTATGGGTTCTTGAAGAAATGTGGAGATTACGACTGTTATCTCGTGATTTATGACTTTGTGAATTATGATGCTCTACTATGTATAATAAAGACTACGGTATTTCCCTCTGAATGAGTAAGTTGTGTGTTGTCGGCTCTCCAGCCTCAGGCAAATTATTATAAGCCATCCTCATCATCATCATCACGACGAGCATCCTCCGTTAGCGTTAACCAGTGTCATTAAGGGGTCATAAGAGAAGGAGTTTACGTTACAATATACCCAAAGAAAGGCGACCAATGGAGCGGAATATTTTTACTGAGGCAAGAAAAATATTTGTAACGTGTCAACTATTCTGAGAAAAAAGAAGTGGTCCGTTCGGAGATAAAATATCATCGTAGAATCAAAATGGAACCCATCATCCACATTCTCCGAGAATCGTGATTCGTGATAGGTAATAATAATCAACAGTGTTTGTTATTGTATATTTTATTATACATAAGCATTTCTGGACATTTTTGTACATTTTGGTAGTTATGTTAATGATCATGAATTTGATTTTAGTAATTTTTAGAATGGTAACCGACATGTTTGAAAATTTAATGGCATAATTTAGTCATCCAGATGTATACTATAATTTCGCCAGGTTGGTCTGGCATTTAGCCACTTGGGTACTTGGATTTCGCCACATAGGCACCTTAAAGATTTCGCCAAACTAAACCATGATTTCACCACTTTGGTTATTCGCCACATCGACGTGGAATCATTTAAAAATTGGATAAACTATGTATTTATTGCACATTCTCCTGGAATAATTGTATTTTTCCATCAGAAACACACAGTTGTTCGCTTATCAAGACAATTAGATTTCATCAGAAAGTAAACTTTGTAGAAAGCATACTCTTGTAAATGCTACCATTCAACAGAAGGTTTCACGGGTGAAATTTGTAATGCAAAAAAGTGGAGAATTTAATTCTATTTTAATCATTTTCTTTAATAACTTGTATACAAACAAATTTTTGTAAACATCCACAGTTGTCAAATACAAGTACAATCAAAATAAAGTTTCTAATCTCTTATCTTTCAATTTATCATAATGATTGATACTCATGAACAAACAATTTAAAACGAAAAAAAAGCGTTTAGAATATAGTAATTCAACAAGGACAACGCTTCACATATACAAACACTTCAAAAATATTATTTGAAAACATACCATTCTTAAAAAAAGTTCCTACAAATGTTTTCACTTACTCTACTTTGTACCAGTATGGATTTTTACAAATAATGCATATCTCTTGGATTGCTGAAAGCTTTACAAAATTTTTTATAGGAGATGGGAACACTTTTAAAAATGTTTTTAATTGTGCCTAAGTAAATCGAAATTACCTTTTTTTCACACATTACACTGGTTATTCGAGGATTGGTTTTATATTAATATTAGAGAAAATTACAAACAAGTAAATGAAACCGCACCATAAACTAACAATAAATCCATTTTAATTTCACTTTTGCACCCATCTATAACCTACTATTCATAACTGTCACAAAATTGTGTGCTCCATGTGGAGTTATTTTTGTGGTGATGGTGATGAGAACCTCTGCTGAGGAGCATTTTTATGGGGAGTTTGGGGAGCTAGGAGCATCGAGCATATGGCACGTCTT
>JAQIWO010000964.1:0-11571 GCA_034695405.1 Entomobrya muscorum | reverse complement strand
ATGTTTGATTTGTAATTCTACAAAATTGTAAAGTAAAATACAAGGAGAATCAGTGTCAACTATGATGTGGATTGAAATAATTAGAAAGTGGAAAAATCCGAGTGTTTCTTGCTGTGAAAAAGTGTAGTTGACGGTTATTCCTTTGTTGCCCTGCTGCAAGCAATGTAGTAGTAGTAGTTGTAGTTGTAAAGTAATAAATTAAAGTAGTGATAATTGGAGACACAACATTACGCAATTCCACATCTTCATTCCGAAAAATTTAAAGCACTTATTGATTGGAAGCTACGATAGAAAATGTCCTTAAGTAATATTAATAAATGTCAATATATGCAAGGAGAACGCTTCAAAGGATTATTAAAAAGTCATCGCTGATAGCATCCCAATTTGCGTAATTTTTGTTTGTGTGGATTAAGCGATAATTAAAAAACAAATTAATATTGATTGATATTTGGGACACAGCTCAATTTACAAGCTTTTAAGCAATATGATGGTAGTCCACATGATGGTAGTGAATGGATAGTAGTGATAGCATTAAGAAAGCAGTGAAGTTGAAACCTTCAACTTGCAATTCTAGAGGAAGACTTCCTTTTAGAAATTCTTGCATTTCGTCAATACTATGCTATAACTTTAAATAAAATATCAAGCTTTAAAGTAAAATATTTATATTTGGAGGCTCACAATTTTTTTCTTCTGCAACTCATGCACGGTAATTCTGGAATAACATGTGATTTTTGGCTGATAAGCTGTAGTGCTGAGCTGTAGTGAGAATATTTGACACCTTTAACTCTAGTGGTCTTGAGATAAAAACTCACCATTTAGTGTCCGTTTTGCTTTCCAAATTTCCTAAAAACGAAAACGACAACCTCATCATTCGTCCGGCAAAAATTAATTGCAATAATGGACTGAGCCGAAGATCTTTAAGATGAATAAAGGAGTAGATGGCGGATCCCCAACGTACTTCGAAAACACTTCGCTTTTTTCCGTGTTTTTGTTAATATGATAATATCTCGTCAAATTTTGAAGTGTGGATATAAACATGTACTTTAATTTGTAACTTTTTTGACTTGTCTGGGCTAAAATGGACTTGAGAAAAGAATCATGCACGTCTCAATAAAATAAAAACTAATCTGGAGAAGATAAAGAGGACGTTCCGATCGTGCTTTCAATAAATATTGTGAATTAGTCAGATCACTTTTGTTTTAATTTTAGCAAATAAACTTAGAAAATCCGCTCACTAAATCCCAGTGACCTATGTTCTTCCTGTTGCAGTTGACACATCATTGTTTTGTTCGCATGTCAATGATGATGGCAGTGCCGCTTCCAAGTACATGAGCAAAAACGTTGATTGGGCGATTGATAGTGGAAAGGCTTATGAAACCAGAAGAAATCGCGAATCATAGTCATATTTCTTCTTAGTCCGCTCTCTGTCATGGATGCTTGATTGCTGATTGGAGAAAGCTTATAAGTGAGTGGCTTCGCTATAAGTTTTGTAAACCTGAGATGGAAACTAGATGAGAAGTAAATAAAATTCATTGCAAGTAAATCAAAAATCATTTTTTGTGAGGATGAGAAGCTTTTTTGTTTGCCTTTTTACGACTCGCGAAGCGACTAACAAAACGCCTGTTTTGATCATTTTAGTTCATGTTTAAGGAGCTCAAGATAAATTACCTTCTTTGTCTCGGTTTGCTCAGATTCGCAAATGCGCGTAGAAATGATCTTTGATTATTATATGTAGGACTAACAGAATTATCTTTATAAACGGCACCCTAGCTACGTATTTGATGCAGTACCCAAAAAAATATTTTAAAATGCAATTCATGTGGAACGGATTTACCATCATGTACCTCATTGAGAGAATCAGATATTAATCTTCTTAAGCTTTAAAAATGCATGAATCACACGTAATTTATTACTAACGTAATTTAACACGTAAAATCATTTGGATTTGTTTAGTGCGCAAGAAGTATTTGCAGATAAAAATGGACGCGACTTTATGGTGCACACTACGAAATAAAAAAATGCAAATAAATATCGATGACGGGCAAAAGTTCAGAGTACTTAGTTGATGGTTATGAAAGGCATGTTGAATTTTTTTATTCGCTCAAGTAAATTCGTAAGAAAATAATAAATCAGTTAAATGTATTTTATAACATCATATTTATTTTATTTTTACAAAATGAGGTAGCGTTGACAGTGGGCTGGTTGGGGCGGACAAAGTAAAGTCGCTGTCTATTCTGATGACCAGAGAAAAAAAGGAATGTTTAAATTAATTATATGAATTAGAACATTTACGCTTAGACGATTTCATCTTTCGATTTGTGCATCCATTCTCTTTGTAAATTTTTTGTAGTAGAGTTCTTGCGTACAAAGAATCTCGATTAAGAGCTTTTCTCAATAAAAGCCTGCGATTTAAAAAACAGGAACATGAAACAGAAGGAAAATAAATGCTAGTAGCTAGTGATAAGTTTAAATATAATAACACCTGCTTTACATTTTGCATTACAAAAAATCAAACTTTTAATTGAGGTTTAACAATAATATTTTATTTCGAATTAAGATTACTTAAACTACATTTAATTTTGTCAGTAGAGTGTGTGTGTAATTAAAAAGAATGGTTTATTGGTAAATGAATATTTTATTCAAATTATAGTTTGGTACCAACTCAATAGTAACCTATTTTCCGAAGCTAGAATGGAAGTACAAAGATATCAAATAGTTAGTTTAATATCAGTAGTTAAAAGCTCAGGAAAGACTACATTTATAGTGTCTCGGGGTGCTTGGAAAAGCATGAGCAAAATGCCGCTAGTTTTATGATGACATTGACATTTGATTATTTTAAGCATAAAATACTTTAAAGTGTATTTAGAAAATTGATTAAAAATTTCTTTTAAAAGTGCATGGGCTCTTGAAAATAAGCTTGGCATTGAAATGTGGAGATAAATAGGCGTGATCGGAGAAACTCTTCGACCTTACTAGCTTAGATGACGTTAAAACTAGATAATATCTCGTTGCTCACAGAATCATATCACCAACATTTGTGGTGAGCTACCTCCAAGATGCCAGTGCTGCAGGCGGATTTATTTTTACAAACGGCACTCGAACTACACATTTATTACATGCTCCGGAAATAAATATTTTGAAATACAATTAACTTGCAACTAATTTTATTATGCCATGATGTACTCCACTGACAGAATCAAAAAAGCTCAAGTGGGATTCTACTCTTATTTTAACTGTTTTTTTTCTTTTACACCTTTCCAGGATCTTTTTTTAATCCATTTCAAGTAATGTGCATGTCTTCATCCATTTGTTTCACCCACAATACCAGCAGAACTACTGAATGTAGAGTTTAAAACTTGAATATAGCTTTTTGTTGACCATTTTTGCTCACACGATTTCATCTTTTTAAACGCACAGGTATTCTCTTTTAATTTTTTTGCAGTAAAAACGTTGCGTAAAAATCCAGATTAATCGTTTATGGTAATAAAAATGTGTTTTCTAAAAAAACAGGAACAAATGAAAGACAACGAAAATTAATATAATTTAGGGGTAGCCAGTAGTAGGTTTTTTACAAAATTAAAAACATCTTTTTTACTTATTATGACATTACAAAAAATCCAACATTCTATTTAGATTTTGGTAATGGACGTATACTTCGAATTTCAATTTTCTATGGTAGTCATTTTGTTAGTAGAGTGTTTAGTACGAGTAATAAAAAATAATGGTAAATTCGTGAACCAATATACAACTAAACTAATTATATTTGTACCCAACCAACTATTTTCTATTTTCGAAAATGCAGTGAAAATAAAAATATTATCTAATGAAGAAGCACAGTAGTTGAAAACTCATAACAGAATACATGTATGATTCATATCGGGCTGCTCAGGAAAGCATACGCATAATGCTGTTCGTAAAGAAGAAGAGCAGAGATTTAAGAGAAAAACGCGTTCGAGAAAAATGAATTCTAGTTGGGTATGGTGATATGATATCTTATGTTTACTGATTATTTTAGCACGAGAAACTTAAAAGTGTATTTAAATTTTGTAAAATAAATTAAATAATTAGAATATTATGATTTGTAATGTTTGCTGGGAAATGTGAAGATGGAAAGACGAGATCATTAGTTGTTTCAAAATTTTCTTTGAAACACCTGCACAGCACAAAACGCAAAATCAGGCGGCTAGTGTCTCCTCCTTTTTCCTTCAACATTCAAAGAGAGTAGAAATTTTTGTTCCAATAATAGGAAAACAACCGTCAAGAAAGAAATAAGGAAAGGAGAGAGATAGTGGCATAGTTCAACTCTCAATAATCCAGCAAGAAATATGCAAATATATTGCAAAAAATATTCGCTGATGGTGATAAATTGCCTTGCAAGTCTAAACATTTGAGGTGGATGAGGACAGGAAAAGAGGAGGAAGTAGGGCTGGCCCCTTGCTACTAGATTTGTTTGTTGTTGGTCTATAACTGCTGCTCCTTCAGCTCTGATAATATTAATGATGAATATATTCACTCGTCTTCAGTCTTTCCTACTTTCTCTCCCTTTCCTGCTCTCTCCCTTCCTTCGCAATAAATCAGCTGAAAACTATGTACACATTTTGCACACACCAGCACTAAATCAAGGCTGGGACTAGAAGAAAGCAGGTGAAAAGTTTAACAAAAGTTTTCCCGTCCCTACTCTTCCGCAGCTGCTGCTGCTGTCCTTGCTCCGAATTTTCCTTTAAAATGAAATTTTTTTCACTCCCTTTTTTAGAGCTCCATGTATGGTTGAGTGAGCATTTGGAACAGTGTTTTTGAAAAGATGAAACGGAATGCAAAAATGCAATTTCCCCAAGAAGAATAATTTGTGCCTGTACTATGAGCAAAGGAACTTTGGGATTGGGAATGACCTAGTGCAGGATGTGAAGGATGAAACAAAATTAGATTTTCAAGAGAGAAAAGGATATACGGATAGAAAAGAACATGAAATGGTTTTTGAACAACTATTCAATAGACAAATTACTAACAAGTTGCACAAGCCAAACAAAAACTAAAATAAAAGTTGCATAAAGCCGTATACATGTACCTATTCATGTATGATTCATGTACATTTGTATACGCCTTGGTTAAAATATTATTTTGAAATTTTGAAAATTTATATGCAGCAGAATGTATGAAAAACTGTTTGCTTATGCTGCAGAGAAGCATTCTGTCAACATTTTTGCAAGATGAACAGCCACAAAAAATCATAAAAATCACGAAAACGGGAAAAAAAGTTGAGTTGGTATTTTCTTTAGCGTGATCGTTTGATGAGCTACTACTCAGCTCTTTATACCAGTACCAAAAAAATAGTGGAAGCTGTTTCCCCATTTAACCATTTTTTTATGAAACTTTTCCATATCGTGTAGCATTTCCCAAAGAATCTCTCCTCAACTCTGTTATCATTAGCCTTATGTGTGTATCTAGTATCTAGTATAGTGTGATGGTACACAGTTCATTTATTACACGACAAGCTCATAAAAATTCAGTCAGACTGTTTTTTATGTGAAAAAAACCAAAAAGGTCTTGATCATCATCATCATTCCACTTTCGTTTTTTTACATAAATATTTTTTCCTATAACCATACTTTGAATATGAGCCCGTATATTATAGCGATAGATATTCACAATAATATTATGTAGGTAGTCATGTCGGAGATGCTGTGTTGTAGCTGAAAAGTGAGGAAAATACCGACGTTAATTAAAGACGCGGAGGTGTTGAGACTTTCGCTCCTCTGAATCGCCTATCGTCTATAATGTGAGCGTCCTCTCTCTCATCGCTGTAAATATTTGGTCATGATCCACTCATAACAATACAAATTACTCTGTGTTTTTTGCTAAGTTATTATGTAATTTTTTTTTGAAAAATAAAGCCTTTTAAATTGGTCGTAGTATATGCGCAGAAGCAAAATATGTACATGAATTTATATGAAAATGAAGCACTAAAAAATTCTCTTTCTTCAAGTTTAAGTTTTAGAAGAATGAAAAATGAATCACTTTGTTGAAAAGTGGTAATTCCACATTATTTCCACTTTATATGTTGTTTTCTTGAAAAAAAGAAACAAAAAAATGTATAAAAGTGTAGGATAATATTTAATCCAATCTGAGAATGAAACCGACACAGGCTTTTGCTCTTATTTTATAAGCATTGTAAACTGCTGTTAGACTATGATATGCAGTTATGCAACTCAATAAAAATCGAAGCGAAATAAAACACCCTATTGAAATATACATGTATATGTATTTGAATTGGAAATTATTTAAATCTCAAGTTTTTATTGATTTCCACCGTTTTTTAGCCGATTATATAGTGAAGTGACCTGGGAATAATTGAAAATATATAGGTACATAGTACATCCTTCATTCAACCAATTACCCTTCGGGTTTGGTATGTTTTAAAATGTGGCCAGATAAAAACATGAATTTTTGTGTTACGCTATTATTATTATTTTTTGCTTATTTATTTATTTATTCTTTTTTTAAACACCTAATTTTATGGTTTTAGTGCCCCGAGGTAAAACATGTTAAAATATCAAGGTTCAATCTGAGTCTCTCTGTGTGTATAGCCTTGCTTCTGAAATTATTTTTATTTATTAAAATGAATCAGCCATAATATGGTGTTTGCGTTTGATAAGTATGCACGCACGTAGAAAAAGCAATATTGCGATTGAGTGAGTTTGTATTTTTGTAATTTTTTTCCACCCATTCATTTCAGCGCATTCGTTATCCCCAGGAGAAAATAATAATATTATGTAAAGTAACATCATATATGAGCTGTTTGTTGTGTTCGTACATCGTACGTTCACACTAAAGTCATAAAATTCCTTAATGGGCCGCCGTCACCTTCCCTTCTCAGCTAATAAGGGAACCGGATGGAATGAAAGCGGAAGTATTTTGAGTCATGTATGCATGTGGAATGCTCATGCATATTCAAGGAGTTTACGTAGGTGTACTTTGCATATAGTTTATTATTGTGTTTGTGAGCTGGAACACAGGAGAGGACAAATTCCTGTCTCTGTCAAACAAACCAGTGCTTTCCCTCTACATAACTAGTCATTACAGTAGCCACATACCTGCCCATTTCATTTTATATTTGGACTATTATTTCTTCATAAAAATCCATCTGAGAAAATAAAAAGGAGAAAAGTCTCAATGGCAAAAAATGGTCAGATGTGAACTTGTGCAACGAACTGTAAACGAGGAATATATGGAGCTCTGTGGGGCTTCTCACTCTACTGTAGTTTATGCATTTCCAGCATGTATGTATTTACTTATGCTTTTTGGTCCGCAGAAATGATGGCGTGACTGTTGTGTGGAACGCGAAGGTAAAAAGCGAAGGTGGCGTTTTGAGCATATATACTTTTACAGCATTTTTTAGGGAGAAACATGCACGAGTACATATATCGTCATCTATTCTTCTTCCTCTGCGTAAACTCATAAAAATCTTGACTTCTTCCCTCCCTAATCACGGTAATTAATGAGTTCTGAAATGGCATGGTTAAAAACGGGCATATAAAAAAGTGTACACACTCATTCCCTCCTCGCATTTCATTCTTTTCGGGCAAAAATACATTAGAGAAAGGACCACCATACACTACACACACCAGACCACAACCGACAGTAAAAAAATCAGGGCAAAAAGTGGCATGGCAGTATAGTAGTAATTATATCAACAAACGCTGCTGCACAAAAAAAACAATGCAAGCCTCCAAAAGTTGTTGTCCATTGCAAAAAGAACAACAACAAAACACATTCGTTAGGCTTTGTAAATGAAAATCCTTTTAGACTGCATGGATCAGTAGAGTGGCAAAGGTTTTTCCTGCGCTGAAACATTAAAAGTGTTTGTAGGTATCCTCAAGTAGGGTGATGACGATGATGATGACGATTGCGAACGAGCAAAAACGGTTCATTAGAAAAATCCTCTTTTTTGACGTTGAGTCCTGTCCTTTGCGTTCCTCTCTCTCTCTCTCTCGACCTAACGAATTTGTAACGGTAATTCATGTAAATAATAATAACAGCTTTTGGAGGGAGAGCAGCAACAATAATAACAGCAAACGACATACTAATAACCGTAATCCTACTCCTTCCATGGATCCTATAAAATATGAATATAAATATATGTAACATATATTTTCTTTGCAAATCATAATGACTGGCTGACTGACTGACTTGACTACACAGCAGTTCAGTTCGTTACTTGGCTCAGGTTTCATTTCTTTTTCTGAGGGAGGATCCCATTCCCTACTATGCAATTCCACCTTATATATTTTTTCCTTTGATGTCTAAAAAAATAACTATTCAACTGAAAAAAGCATAATTTTTCCCAAATCATGCTGCTGCCTCATGTAAATAAATGAAATGAAAGCTTTCAATCAAAACGGTAGACGTGCGTTTGTCCTTGTCAGCAGAGAATATATTTTTTGCTGTTTGATATGTGCCGTGCCATTTTTGTAGAAATTATTCGTGTGTGTTTGTATTTATTTGCTAATTTATAAGGTGATGTGCGAGGAGGGACAAACACATCATATCATCATCATCATAGGACGAGCAGAAAAGCGTGCCTCGTCAAACCCTTCATTTAACTCTCATACGTTTCTAGATTAACACTTTTGATGGGAATCATGAGTGTGATGATGATTTTGATGATGATTGGGTAGTGGATGACTGCTAACAGTTAAAAATGTGATGATGATGGGGATGAAAAACATCAGCACAATAATCCAATTGGAGAAACAGCTTCAAAAAAGTAGGAGAGACTAACAGCGATCATTTTGACACGACACAAGACATGCTGTTTCATGTCTCGCCTCTGCTAATTTGACAAAAAAATATTCTGACTTTTTTATCCACACATATTTCATTAATTCGTGGGTGACCATTCATTCTGCTGCTCACAAAACATAAACTGTCTAAGTCTCTTGATGGTGCTGATGATGATGAGCATTTTTGCACGCTCATTAATCATATCACACGAAAATGCCATTAAAATAGGAGGGGTAAAGTTTTAACTCTTTGCTGCTTGATTCTTTTTCCACACGAATAGCTTGAAGGAGCTTTGAAGCGAAAAAAACTCTCATTAAGGTAAAAACGCTTGTGCAGACACCCGTTTTTTCACATTTAAGATTTTTTGTAATTATTGATTTATTTTTTTCCTCAGTCGAGAAATGCCTGAAGGGCTTTCAGAAAAGTTTCTAAAACGAAATGAATTTTCGCAAGAAAGTTATAATGCAAAGATTTATTGCGTGCACACGGGAAAAAGTGGTGCGAAATGGGGGTGTACTGACGCTAGGTATTGTGCAATAACAAATAACAAATATAATCTATGGTAACAATCCAATCAACATTTTCACTTCATTTTTTGTGGAAGGATGAACAGATTAGAAGGAAGAGAGGACATGGCCTATAATGGCCATTACGGATTTATCTTGAGATGGTGATATTTCTCTGTTCATTGTCATTTGAAAACGAAGAAGATGCAAACGCAGCAAGAAACGTGCGGGTGGTGATGGTGGTCATGATGATGATTATGGTTGTGGTGACATTGTGCGTATTTCTTGGGAAGTTTCCATGGAGGAAGTCGACCATTAAAGTGAGCCTTAAACATGAAATAACCATCCAGTCGCAATACAAGAGGCTTTAGAGTAGTTTGTTCTCATTTGGGTTGGACAAGTCTTGTCGTCATCATCCTCGCAAACTCACAAACACATATAAACTATGCGAGAGAGAAAGTAGGAATTATCAGCCCACCAGAGAGAAAGGAAAGTAAAGTGTGCGGTTGTGTTGTGTGTGCGGTTGGTCTTCGTGAAACGAAGAAAAATATAAAAGCTGCAAAGCAACAGCCTCCAAAAAAGACTCATTTCAAGACTTAAAAAACATTTTCACCACCATTCTCTTGAGCTTTTTCCCTCTCTCGCTATCTGCACTATATCGAGCTGCACTGTCTATCTCCAAAAGCCAAAGTACACTATATATAGCACCATGGGCTTTCCAGCTCCTTCTGTTTCTGCAGTTGTATAAGTTGTTGCAGACTTTGCAACTTGAGTCATCATAATAAATTCTTACATGAAAACTTTCTCCTTTTTGAAGGCGGGAGAGATAAAGAGATGCATTGTGTAGTGCGGAACAAGTGCAAATGAGCTGAGGGAAAGGAAATGTGGGTATTCATTTGAGGAAGCTGGCTTTTCAACGATTTCCGCATCTCGTCTGTTGAGTACCCAGTAGAATTGGTGTACATTCACTGTGACACCAACCAGCCATTTCAATGTCCATTACGCTTTTTTGTCAGCAGTCAGCAAAAGTAACAAGCATCTAAATAAAATAACCATTTTCTAGTCTTTTCACTATTAAAAAAAACTCAATGAACTAAATAATTGCTTAAGATATCCACATGCATATTTTATGGGCACCATTTTTTCAACTACACTTGACAAGTATGATATCACCGTACATATATTATGTAACCATCTTTTTTATCATTCCAGTCATTTTTATGCAATTTAGAATAAATATCAATATTCCAACCAGCCAACTGGTGCGTTGTTGCATGTATTAACTCCCTCGTGTACATCTTAGACTCTAGCAAACGAAAAGAAGGACAATAAAAAACGTCTCTTTTTATACCGAGCATTTCAAAACCAAACTAGAAAGTTGCCTGTGGAGAAAGAAAACAAAGGGGAATTGTTGTTTCAGTTGTTGTCATTGCATTTCACTTTTGCGTGTAACACGAGTCGGGATTTTTTCTCCAGTCATCATGCCATTGTGACAAGAAAAGGAAAAATAGAAATATATCGAACCACCACCACTACTACTAATATAGCAGAAGAAAGAACGAGCATTTTTTTCCTCTGAGGAAGCGCAATATTTCTCTTTGTGGTTAGCTTTTGTTCTCTTTCACTCATTCAAAAAAAAGCCACTGCAGACTTTCCTTCCTTCCGTCCTGTCTAGCTTTTCTTTCCATTTCGCTTTCTCCTTCTTTACATATAATATGCATGCATTATTACTATTTTCCTTTTTTGGGCCGTTCCTTACAGCCTCTTTTGTTTCAGTGAAATATTACGACTTTCTTCCTTCCTCTTCAAAGTACTTGTGTGCTCTTTGTAGCAAAAAATATATACACTGACAATATAACTTTGATTTACAATTCCTGAAAATAAATGAAACCCACAAAAAAAATGCGTGCATGCATTTTTCTCTCTGTGTGTGTTAGCGCATTCATTCCTGCACATTACGAAATAGAGTACAGCAACAAAAAATAATCTTGTTGGAGTTCTATGTTTCACTTTCCATTCCTCAGTTCATTTCATTTTTGATTACTCTTTTATTCATTCCTTTTTTTATTGTTCGTCGAATATTCGGGGAGAGTAAAAGGAAGAAATAATCCGAATCGACATTTCCTACCAGGGTGCAATTGCTCATTCACCGCTGCCACCGCAGAGAGTACCATACCAGCAGCAGTAGCACCTCATTAATCAATAAACAGTAAACTTGACTTGTAAAGTTTTTTTTGGATGGTAGTGCAGTGACCGTGAAAATATATAATGCAATTTACATACT
>JAQIWO010000963.1:0-11584 GCA_034695405.1 Entomobrya muscorum | reverse complement strand
TTCCAAGTTCATGGGAACTTCACTACCCAGCACTCTCCCACTCAACCTCACACCAACGAACCACCAACTGTTCATCTCAAACGAGAGGTAAAAAAATCAACATAATTACCATAGCTTTTATACACTATTCAAATAAAAAAACCCGACATCACACCACCACCACCGATGTAGCTTCTTTTTTTAAATTATCATCCCCCAGGGTGGTTTCAAGTTTAAAATCCAAATCTAAATCCAACCTTTAACACGTCGAACAAGCAGCGATAGAGATTATCATTAATTAATATGCATTCATTGCATTCGTTCTTGGCAACATAATCGTGATGGTGACGCCGCCGGTACCACTGGTGCCCAATTGACTGACTGCCCATCTCACATCATTATTACTACATCATCGCACCCTCACCTTTTACTAACCCTTTATTTAAACGTCTTTATTTCTCATGCAGTTTTTACAACACTGAATGAAAATTCGGGAAGCTTCTTTTAGAAAAAAAAAATCGAACGTGTTCGTTTAGTTTTATCCACATTTTTTTTATTGTACTACATTTAAAAAGCTATTACAAATAGTCCCTTTTTTAAATCGAACAAAAGGACTGGCATGATGGTCACTGTACGAGGAAGTCGGCAAAACTGGTCTAGTCGAACACGTTATCTCTTTAAAAATGCAAGTCTTCTGCTGAGAGAGCAGCAGCGTCGTCGCTTTTTTTATTAGAGTTGTGTCATGCATGTCATGTGTGTGTGCAGCAAACCGTGTTGAGTGTAGATAGAGCCATAATATTAAAAAAGGTTTATATTTTCTACTAAACAATTATTTCACTACAATTGAATTACAAGTTCTTTGAACAGAGATTAATAGGTAGTGAGGGAGAAAATGAGAAAATTGCATTTTGTGTTGACAATTGAATTTTTTTATCATGCTTGACTTGGCGACGTCGACACACTCGCACTCAAACAGACACACACACACGTGAAATTCTAATGGTTATCATCATCATCAGTGTAAAATGATAGCTTCTTGTCTTAATAAAAACAGGTTTGACTAATGAGCAAAAGCGCTACTGATTCAGTGAAGATGATGAGAATGATGATGATGATGATGATTGGGTGTGTTTATTTTTGTGTAGGATGTGGATTTGGAGCTGGTTGTGAAACGAACGATATCCCTGGATGCACTAGGCTGGCAAAAATTGGATGTCACGAGTGTGGTTCAAAAATGGTATGGGAAGCAGAGCCGGCATCGTATCCGACATGCGAACAGTCATCGACATCATAACTCGAGTGGTCAACAACAGCGAGGAGACAAGCTTACATTATTAGTAGACTGCTCTGGCTGTGGGTACTGCATCGAGCCGATAATATTTAGTAGAACTGAGCAACAAACGGAGAATGCTGGGGAGGGAGAAATGGGGATTAGGAAGGATGAGGCGCCACAAGGAGACCAGGGTGGTGGTGGAGGCTCAGGACCCAGCAATTCCAGTGATGGCGACGATGACTACTACGATCTTCCCAATTTGGATGGAGAAAACGGGGGAAATAATAAAGTGGACAATTTCACGGAAATGCCGTTTCTTGTGCTGGAAACGGAATCTGCTCCGAATTTCAAGAGAAGTCGAAGACGCGCTTTGGAATGCAGTCCGAGAGTGAAGCACTGCTGTAAACAGAGATTCTACATTAGTTTCAAGGACCTTGACTGGGATGACTGGATAATTGCGCCGAGAGGATACTACGCGAATTACTGTAGAGGCAGTTGTGGAGGTCCGCATAGGACGCCAGACACATTTTTGAATTATCATACACACGTCCTAGAAGAGTACAGGAGAACGCCGGAAGGACAGGTGAATTTGAGTGGGATCACTCCATGTTGCGCTCCAACCAAATTTGCGCCCATGTCGTTGATCTACTTTGGACCGGATCTGAATATTATTAAGAGGGACCTACCAAAAATGATTGTGGAGGAGTGCGGATGTCCATAATAAATGATTTTTTAGTAATTTAATTGCTCCACACACAGGAAATTTGTAAATATTTTTTTCCTAAAAAAGCCAGAGATGCAAATTTAAAAATTTATGCCAGTATAGTAGCTCAGTGAGAAAAATCAACAAATTTAATAAAGTTTAAATAGGATTCGTGGAAAAAATGAACAAGAAAGGAATAAAAATGAATAAATATCAAAAAAATAAATATTTGCTTGGGAAAAGATGGAAAAGACTGCCCACCGAGGACTTTTACCGTAACAGAATAAAAGTCCGGGTCTATTTCAAGACTTTTGAAGTAGTTTGTGATAAAACCTTTTAAGATTTTTTTTAAAAACAAAGGAAGGGAGATGATGATGCATTTCCATAGAAAAAAAGAATGAATGTCTGGTATGGACTGGAGACAGGTGTGTGGTTTGGTATATTATATTTAAAATGGGAAGAAAAAATGAAGTCGTCAACTTTTTACTTGTAAAAAATAAATATTAATTATTGCTTTTAATGAAGCTTTATCATATCGACGAAATTATTATTGTATTTAGAGTAATATATTGTGCGGGATTTTGAATGAATGGTAAATATAACGGAAAGGAAGATGTAAACATAATTGTTCTAGACACTACTAATCTAAATCTAGGTTAATTTGTATGGTTAAGAAGGTATTTAAAATAATATTAAGGTTATGGAGACTTCGTAACGTAACAGTTTTTATTCATGTGGAGGTAAGAATCAGGTTCGGTTTAGATAAATTTATTAGTTGCAGAATATAAATCTCTAGTAAGCTGCTGCTAGCTGAAGGGTTTCGATCATTAAAATAAGAGAAAAAAGAAAAAAATGAATTATCATTTTTATGAATTACTGTATTTAAATACAAAACTATTAAAACGTCACACCAACTGGAGCAGGATGAGTAAATAGGAAAGGAATTTGGTCAGTGCAAAAGGTCAGCTTGATTTCACTCAGGGGCAAATCGCATTTAGCTTAAAAGTTATAAAAAACGAAAATGACACTAATTTTGCAGTTATTTGACATTTCAAGACTAACGATAGATGTTAAATAAGAAAATACTTAAAAAATAAAGTTCATTTTCTTTGTTGTGTTAATGGACAGTGGACAGTTAAAAATTACTTGAATCAATCATTATCGATTTTACACTGATTTTATCAATCGTAAAGACTTTGGTGTATAACTGCGTTTTCGTCTAGCGTCTGGTCCTATTTTTGGCGTTTGATAACTGATAAGCAATGAAATACTTCAATAAATATAATAAACACGCAAACTTAATGTCCCGAGTTGATTTGGTATATGTTCGTATACATCGATGTTCTTTACGTCTCGCTTTATTACCGACTTTCATATAACGTGACGTGACACTATTAAGTGTAATTGGACATTAAGGATATATGAAGGAGCCAAAATTTTAATAAAATATATAAACCTAATACCGCGAGACATAAAACCTTTTTTATCATCTAAAATACTCTGATGAAGATGATGAATGACACGAAATTAATATCGTCAATTATAAATATAAACACACGTGCCACATGCCTCACAGCAGCAGTTATAGGAGAACAACGTCAAATGATTTGCATACAACATTCAATTGACAATATCAGTCAGTCAGCCAGTCAGTCGATTTGAAAAGAAAGAGAGAGACAAAATAAAACTGGAGCAGGAAAGTATTGAAAAACTAATGCTTAATCTAAATGGCATCTTTTTATTAACTGCAAATGGACCTCTATGCTGGGTTGGCAGTTGGTGGTGTATGAATTGAGTTTAAATTTTTTGATAACCTTTTCTTCTGAAAGAAAAAAAGGAAGATAACTTGAAAGAAAGAAGCATTTTTTGTCCTTGACATTGTTTTTTGGGTTGTTGGCAATTAAGCCAAAAGATTGAGCAGTATGGAGTGTAGTATGGAATTACGCAAGTCGCCAGCAGATCAAAAAAAGTAGTAAGGAAAGAAAAGGCTTGTCTGTAGGTCAGCCATAGAAACCCGAGATTGGGATCATCATCATCATGTTACTGGAATTTATGAGTAGAGAGGAGTGGGAGTAATAAGATGATCATTATTACTAACATTGTATGCTCATTGTATGTAAATAAAATTTGTTACTGTGAATCAATTAGCATAAAATTATGTTTTTCAAAGAGAAATGGCGAAAGAATATTGTGGAGATTGGATGTCTGACTGGATTACTTTTTTTTTCTAGCTCAGAATAAATAAAAAACTTGACGAGTTTAGTTTTTTTAGCGACAAAGACGAAATCAAGACAGTAAATCTTGTCATCTTGGTCACATGATGATGAGGATAATGATTCCTTTAATCACCTTTTTCCAGACACCTGTGCACTTGCAAAAAAAGAAGTGCTTAGGGTGGTTTAGTGTGCGTAGTTAGCACCATCAGACTATGAACGACACAGAACTTGCTGACGTCAAACGGTTATCGACATCTCATCAGATTATAATAATGAGCCATGCATTTTTATCCTTATAATAAACATTGGCGAGTAATACGATACATGACACCATTAAGCAAATAAGTAAAAAGAAGATAATAGCTACATTTGTACAGAGATCAACATTTGCAGTAAAAAATTGTCTTGGTCAGTTGAAGTGACAAGGTAACATATGGAGGTGATGTTCTTGTCTGGGAAAAGGAATTTATTTTAAAAACGTGCACTGTGCACATTTGAACAAAGATGCACTACTTACTTTTGTTGACTTACACAACCAAATTCATTTACGATTATGAAATATACTACTCCCCGGCAGAGTACCGTATAACCTATAACTTTGCATGATTTTCACAATGACATTAAAATTACAAAGGACGTTAGGTCTAATCTAAAAAGAATATTCTGACGATTTTGTTTTTTACGCAGTAACAAATAACTTTCATCGGCATAATTTGAGAATTTGAGAACATCATTTCCCAAATGAAATCCCAAGTATGCGAATTAGCCCAGAACGCTAGCACCGCAGCAGCAGCAGCCAACTAGCTTTCCGAGGATTGTAGGGTACAAGGCTTTATTGTTTGTCATGGCATTTAAATAGAAACTTTTCACAAATACATGGTAGCTCATGTAATAACATTATTTTCAGTTTTACGGAAGATTCTCAGCATTATTTTCCAGATGATATGATATACAATTAATTAATTAATAAGTTTAGATTTGTAGTATTTATAGAAAAAAACTCTCAGAGAAATCGCAGTAATAATAATAGCAGCTAATAATTTTATATGAATAAACAATTCAATGTCTTCATAAATATTATACTAAAGATGGCAGATATATAGTCTTTGCTTGTATATATAATTATATATATAATTTTTGCTATATAGGTACATGTGTATATAAAAGTTATAGTGTGCGAAGGGAAATATTACAATATTGAAATCATATATTAACCAACCACACGGTTCTCTTGTACAGATTTTTCACTGCCATGCGGATATTTTTCAGTAAGGTTGAAACAGATATACAGACTATAAACAATCAATTACACTAGCCAATTACAAAAAATAATAAAAATGTGATGGACCGGAAGTAATTTGAGCACTGATTTATTACGAAGGTGAAGAAAATGTTGGTGGACACTGCTAATGAACAATATTATATTATATAAATGTAAATGATATACATAAAAAATTCTGAAAATATCAATAATTCTTTTTACTCTCATTATTATATATACCTCAACCGCAGTATTGCAATGCTTCAAGTAAAAACAGTTTCTATATTATTATTAATTTTTAAAGGGAGAAGATTAGTTTTAAATATATACATGCATTTTTCTATAGTTCCCACACGAATTATTACTATAAATATGGAGATGGAGTAAATATTATATATATATATATAGTACGTAGATATGCTATATATCTGATTTTAAATATTATCCTTGTAACTTATATAAGCAATTGTGGGAATTAGTCACTAGTTTCAGCTACACACAGCAAATGGCAAGAGTCAGCAGAGTTTCTCAGATGAGTACATCAATATATCTCCAGCATAAATAATAATTTTTTCTCTCCAGAGTGATTTTTTTTCGGACAGTCCATAATCAAAATAGAAATATATAGCAATAATAAAAAATGGTAACAATCCATCAAAAAATAATGAATATTAAAAATGTTTTATCGTGTGATTAAGGAAAAGGGACAGTTATAAGCTATATAAAAGTGATATATCGCAAATGTGATGACGATGTTGATGAGAAGCACTTGTAATAAATTTACTTGTAAGTATATATACTTTTAAGAATTTATCATCATGATACATAAAAATTGTGTTTGTACACATCATCATCATATTTAATAATTTTTACGAGAGTAGTCATAACAAAAATGAATAGACAGTAAAAAATATTATTGTAAGCACTTTTTTTAGACAGAAGGAGAGAAAGGCAGTAAAAATATGTTACATGGCTTATTATTTGATTCTTGTAAAAATAAACTTCCAGAATATTGATACGTTAAAAATGCAGTATGGCCCAGTTTTATAAAAAAAAAACCAAATCTTCTGTTTACAGTTATCTTGCTAATGAACAACAACTTATGTTCATCGTTTAAAAAACAGCGAGAATAGAATATATTGTTATTTTAAAAGCTTTGATGTTTTTACCAGAGTTTTTAGGTAGATTGTGGAAAAAACAGTAGTTAAAGGATAGGAATGTGTTTTTGTCTTCTTGAATGATATGAGATATTTAAAAAAGTGTGTAAAAATAAGTATATTAATTGTATTATGTATGGCTATTATAATAATATGTAAAGTGAATTGAGCATACCAGCAGCATTGCATTTCAGTTGTAATATTATTGATTACATTATAATATATAATTTTATCATCAATAAAATGTTATATAAAATACGCAGATTATTAGAAGCAAAATCTCCAATAAAAGTAATACGTCTTTTATCTGAAAACTTTTGAAACAATTATATTCCATTATTCGTAACAACTTATGATCATGGCATTAGTTCAGTTTCCGCCGTATTCAGCAATCCTCATGCATCTGAACTACACAAATACACCGGAAAGTTTTTAAAGGTGTCAAACTTTGTAAATTTAATCTTTTTCGAATATTTAAGATGAAAAATAAAAAGAAGAAAATGAAACGGCTCGGGCTCGGAACATGAATCGGAACAGGTATTAATAAAAATATTGCGACAGTTTAACACGTCATCACGACAATACAAGCATTAATATGACGACTAATGGTCAGCGCATGGAAGGACCAAAAAAAATCCACACACGCAAAAATTACTTTCATCGATTTCATGGAAACACAATATGTTTGCATTCCCATTTCCCCTCCCTGAACACCTTATATAGCACCTACTTTCACCTCACGTAAGTTAAGTCAAGGTCAAGGAAGAAGAAGAAAGGAGTCATGCACGAATAGACAATTGTGACAAAAATGCCTTGTAAAATATTCATCACACCTGACAAAGCCGAGCAACCTCCCATCACTCACATGAGCACAGCCATCAAAACCATACTTTCTCCCAATAATCAACTCAATCGACACACAATATGTAATGATGATGCTCTCTGCAAATAACACGACATTTCTTGACATGTTATTTTTTTCTTGAAAAAAAAATCAAGTGAAAATTATGTTATTATTACCCAATTATTTCATCCCATTCCAGACCATTCGCTTTATTGAAGACAGTCGGGGAATTCTTGGACGACTGATTGATTGTTTGGCAGTTGAGGGGGAAGTTGCCGGAAGCGGGTTTATATATTCCCATAGAAATAAATAGGAAGAAAGTGTTCATGTGGCGTCGGTGACATGACAGCAGCAAGCAGTAGTGGAACAAGACAACTTAACTGATTGGTAAGAAGGGAACTGTGTACAGGAAATGTTCCCATTGCACAAGAAATTTTCGAGTGTCTGTGGATTGGATAAAATATTAGGTTTAGTAGAAAACTGTGTCTTTACGTCCGTAAGTCACGTTTGGTCTGGCAACTCGTTTACCATCTCTTTCATTTTGAAATTCATTCGTAAGTTTTACTTTACTGGGTTACATTTTTTGAAGTTTGTCCAATGAAATAGATATATTTGTATAGAAATACCGCATGTTACAACTTCGATACACATAATCACAGGAACTACGTAATCGCACATTGGTTTATTTACTTCCAAACATTCGAAATGCGTTTAAGTACTTCTAAACGATAAAAATTTTGCATAACTTTTTTTAAATTGATTTTCCCATTCTTCCAATTTCCTTTCATTGACATTTTTTCAATTTACACACAATCACAATATCCTTCATTAACATAGCATTCTTGGGTTTGAAACGGGAAAATGTGAGAAATAAATACATAAATAAATAATGTAACGTGGAAATTCTTCGGGCATCTGGAAAATAAATTATAGCATTTGTTCAGCGGAGCGACTTGAGAATGAGCTATCGTTTCCAGTTCTGAAATAAATCCTTTAAATTATTTGCTAACTTTAGAGTTTCACCCATTTTAAAATTTACAAACGCATAAATTTCTTATAACGTTACAGAAGTTTCAGTTTTTTCTAGGTATCAAGTGTTCCTTTTTTAAGAAGAAAAAGAAGCGACAGAAAACAAGAGAAAAACATGTAATTTTTTAATACTGTTTTTTTACGTAAGGAGCAGACATCGCGTGTCAGAATGCATTCAAATTACTCGAACCTCTACTAGTTTTCATGGCTCTTTAAATAATTTAACAGCGACAGTAGTCAGTTCACTAGTAGTAGCAGTAGTCATCCTATAGTCTCCTTTTTTTAATGTTTGAAACTCTGCTGATGATGGAAATGGAACCATTAAAAAACAAAAACAAGCTTTTCTAGACAATTTTCTTGAAGGTGGCATGCATGGCACTAGTTGAGACAAATACTCCAAAAGAAAAAAAACTAAATAGATTCAGTTTGAAAGGCTTCCTAAAATGGACAGCATGCATTTTTTTAAAGAACAAAAAATATATAACATGTATATTCCATTCTTTATTGCTTTTAAAATAGCATAAAAATTTCTCTACAAATTTTGATATCTTTCATCAGACAATAAAAGTGAGTTTGAAGTTCGTAAAATCTGCAGTTTTAAAGTAGCCAAAAGTGTCACCACAACTGAAAAATACACAGTGGACAGACTCTATAGTGGCACTTGGTATTTAATATTCCACTGCATATAATAATGCACCATGTTTTATTGGATATTTAAATCTTTTCAGAAGCTGCAATCAGCTTTTAGCATCTTTTTAGCTCTCAGGTGCTGACATTTTGGTCGACCCACACATAATAGAACACGACGCTGAGTTCAAAATCATTTTTCAGCTTTTGTTTTGTGAATGTTTTCTCCCTGCAACAACTACAAAAAAAATATCTATTAATTCTGCAATGAGGATGGACAATTGGACATGCATGTCAAAAAAGCAATAAAACAGAAGATTGTGATTGTGAGCTGTGATCTGAGAAAAAACATGAGGACCCAGAAATAAAAAAAATCTGACAAATTGGTTTACTCGACTTTTTGGTTTATAGAAAATATACAGAACAGAAAAAACACTGATGACAAGATAGCCAGTTTCAGAAAAAGGAAACAAAAAACAAGTTGTTGCTCTGCTGTGGACCCACAAAAAGCGAAACCAGACATCAGATCAGAAGAGATGCAAGTAACCTGATACAATTTTTCTTTTATATTTAAAAAAAATGGACCAAGTCGTAAATGTCACTTTTTCATCAATAAAGAAATTGTTTTGATCTTATGGAAAGTAAAAGGTGACATTGAGGAAAATACAGTGTGAAAAAACAGTATCCCTCGAAAAGATTTATATGACGTGTGTGAGGAGAAGAGTATTTATCCAAAAAGTGCATCGAAACGACCTTCATGCGATCTTTTTAGAGGAAAAAAAAATCGATAAATAACTTGGTACTAAAATTTAACTAAAAATAGATTGGCGATATAACTCGTGTGTGACTCGCAGAAATAATGCTGGTGGCACCCATATCTCCGCTACCGGAGGGAACCCCACCTCCATCCCATCATCACCGCTATCGTCCTCAGGAAGGGGCCACCCTCCAAAATGAGACTTTTGCATCATCGCCTCCTCAAACAGCGGATTTGTTCATGTACAAAGCTCGAGAAATCAAAAGCGCTCCTGCGCCACCCACACGTAACCTGGAAGATTTCGGGGATTCCCATGACGACGATGACAAAGAGTCTACTTGTTCTCGCTCCAGCTATTCCTCAGCTAACAATAATAATTATTCCTCCACAACAAAAATTAACAAAAAGAAAAAAGGAGGCGAGCACTCGAAAAAATGTTGCTCTTGTTGCCTCTGCTGCAGCTGCTCTGGACGTTCCTTTTCATTCCCGGATTTTTTCTTTGGGCACGCCCCCTCATTCACCAGCTGGTCAACTTCATATGCGTCCACCAGCCGTCTAAAATATTTATCCTTGTTTTTCCTCGAGTCTTCACTTCGTTCAATTGGCGATGTGACATTTTGTGGGAATCCGTTTTCCGGTCTCCTCATATTTTCTGCAATGTTGATCTCGTGTCCACTAGTCGCATTCTTGGCATTCGTCACTCTCACGTTTGGCATTGAAACTGCAGTCGTGTTTCTTCACGTGCCGATGGAAGAGATCCGAAGTGGTGGGGTGACCTTCAACAATTTCCTTACTGGCACGGTCATCGGTTTGATAGCGACTCAGGACGTTATCATCGACAAGCTGGATATAATTGCTGTATGCATTGCCATAGGAGTCCTTACTGTGGTCATTTGGAAGGGACTCAATGGAATACTGGCAACCAACTTTTTGGAATTTCCAATGCTAAATGCACCCTTTCATTTGATTATCTTGCTGTATTTGTACAGCGGCATGGCGTCTAGATATGAGCCAGCTGTGGAGCTAATTCAGAGAGTTGGTGATATGGATGCTCAAGGGATTCAGACGGGGAATCTTCAATTGAAAAATACAACAAGTCATTTGCTCCACCACTTGTTAGGAGAGGCGGTGGCAGCTACAACGGAAATGTCTCAGTTTGCCCCCTTGGATTTGGATCAGTCGTCGACATTCGTGGAACCGCTGGACTGGCGAAGGATATTTTGTGGGGCGTTAAAAGCACCTAGTCAAGTTTTTGGGACAGGAAGCTTGCTTACTTCAGGAATGGTGCATTTGGCTGTTTTCATTTATTCGCCGATAATGCTGCTGCAAACTTTGATGGGATCTGTGATTGGCACATTGATGGGTATTTAAAAATATAAGCTACATTATGCATTCTAAACAGAATTTGACAATTTTTCATGAAATCTGTTACAATATAAAATGTATTAGGAACTTGCTTAACGAATCCGGAAGACTATGAAAGCTTGTATAATGGAAGCTGGGGCTACAATCCACTTTTCACCGCGGCTGCTCTCGGTGGATTCTTTGTGGTTTTTAATGTTCACAGTTGGCTGCTCTCTATTGTGGGGGCGGTTCTCACCACGTTGCTCTACTCTGCTATGGTTAAGGTAATAAAATGACCAATGACCCGTAAAGGGTTCCATTCATCATTGTCAATAATGTAGACTGTAGTGAAAGGCTTAAGAATAGCTTGTGTAAGTGAGCACACCTGTCTACG
>JAQIWO010000962.1:0-11587 GCA_034695405.1 Entomobrya muscorum | reverse complement strand
ACTAAAACAAGGAGATAAAAAAATTTGCCATATGGAACAATTTAACCCTCTGATGTACGAGCTATTGTTAACTATCACTACTATTCTCATCAAGTTTTTAGAAATGCATAGTCCTGAAATACTCACAAAATATAATGTAACGAGGTGAGAAAATCAGGTTAATAATAAAAATATTAATAAGATATTCATAGTCGATCCTTACTACAACAAGATAAGGGGACTTGGCAAATTGGTCGTAGATTTATTTGTGGGTAATTTAAAAAAATGTAATAATAACGAATTAAAATCTTGTATAAATGATATTAATATTAAGGTAGCTTTTTATGTTCCTAATTCGCTTAGAAACTATACAGAAAACATAAAAATGTAACCTCGGAAATGTTTAAATTTTAATAATACAAATGATATTAATGTTAAGGTAGCTTTTTCTGTTTCTAATTCGCTTAGAAACTACTCAGAAAGCACATAAAAATGTAACATCGGAAATGTTTAAATTTTAATAATAAAAATAACTTACCTTGCTAATATTAAAAATAAGTTACCTTGCTAATATTTTAAATAAGTTACCTTGCTAATATTATAAACAAGTCACCTTGCTAGTACTATAAATAAGTTACCTTGCTAGATTTATATGTATTAAAAATAAGTTACCTTGCTAGATTTATATGCATTAAAAATCAGTTACCTTGCTAGATTTTTATGTATTAAAAATAAGTTACCTTATAAAAAATAAGTTTCCTCACTAAACATATAATTAAAGACTCCTCGGAAAAGTCAAATATATTGAAAATGTGAGCTGTAGTATGTTATAAAGAATGTTAGTATGTTAGTAGAATTTTTACTGACATGCGCATGTGGCTAAATAAGTATTCCTAGTAATCTTGAACTACAAATGTTCGATCAATAGTTAATTTTTAAACGCTTTTCCGACTCAACATTCAAATGCTTTCTAAACGATCTTCTGGGTTGGCCAGAAAAATATAGATTAAGTTTAATATTAACAATATTCACATTAAAATACAACTCAGATTATATTTGAGTTCTGATGCATCACCCTTCATCCATCACACATTAATTGTCTTGTTAACAAATGTAAAGTATCATCAAAGTTGAAGATACCGTCAGAAAAAAGTTCAGATTTGTTACAGAAGTTTATAGATAAATGATTTTTCAATTTGTTCCTGTGTAAAGCTGGATTCATGATTTGATTGAGTTCTCATAGACTATTTATCCCTCGATGAATTGTCGATCACTGGAAAACTAGAAAGTTTGCTCAGATTCATATTAATGACATTAAATGTAAGTGTGACTTCTCAACTTACGCATAAGTAATACTATTCCGGTCGTAGTACTCTTCGAAAGATTTGGTGGCCCTTAAAAGGGCCGTTGGTTTATAATTGATGTAGCTTGCACGTTAAGGTAGTTAATCTTATTTTGGTTTCTTCTCAATCTTCTTTGGAATGAGTTCGGCCTGAATATTAGGAAGTACACCTCCTTGTGCGATGGTCACACCAGCAAGTAGTTTGTTTAGCTCCTCATCGTTGCGGATGGCCAGTTGCAAGTGACGTGGAATGATACGCGACTTCTTATTATCTCGTGCAGCGTTCCCAGCCAGCTCTAGAATTTCAGCGGCAAGGTACTCCATCACAGCAGCGAGATAGACGGGAGCACCCGCTCCAACACGTTCTGCGTAGTGTCCTTTCCTCAACAGGCGTAGAATACGACCAACGGGGAATTGAAGTCCAGCACGACTTGAGCGAGTCTTCTTGGACTTGGATGTTTTTCCTCCTTTGCCACGACCAGACATGATGGTTAGATAGACGCGGTGAAAAGACAATATTTAGTATTCTTGGAATGTCACTGGAACCTAATCTTCTACAAATAACAGTGGAAGAGAAAATGACGGAGAATATATATTGATAGCTAGAGTTGAAATTGTGGAGTGCCGACGTCTAAGTAAGCGCAGATTACATTGCACTTCGTATCAACAACTGTCTGACATGAGTGTAGCACAGCGAAATAATAAGTACTGACGTTCCTGAGAATTTGTAGACGGTTCATCCGTTGCAACTCAAATCTAAACTCACACAACCTATAAAAATCGAGGATTCTCCATAATTTACAGGCAATTATCGGGGGCCTTTCAAAGGGTAGTTGGTTAAAGGCTGTAGGAGTTAATCCTCGAAGTGCCTTAACAAATACACCTGCATAGAAATGGTTTGATTTACGTTATAAGGCAAGTTCCAAATCGATATGTTATATGTTGGTGTTTGTCATATTATGAGTCATACGTAAGTTTATGTAAGTACTTCACACACTGGAGAATCTTTGCACACATACCTACATAACATACACATCTCAATCCAATAAGAACTCATATCAACCGAATATGAGATAAAAATCATTCTAATCCGTATAACAGTGTGAATTTGTTTGTAAGTATTGTATGAAAATATGTGTTTTCTTGACCGTCAGAATTAATTTATCACCAGATTTTTTTCAAGTTTATTCTAATTTCTTCATCTATTAAATTTTATTTTACCAATTGATACGTGCATGAGGCATATACTTTAAGGATTTCCAAATCGTTTTCCCTCAAAGCAAATATGTTGTTGTGTTGTTGTGGTATAAAGGTGGTACATATAAAGGAGTGACCTGAATGACCTGGAGCAGTAAAATTGAGGGTACAAAGGAGATTTGTTCTGTTACGTACGTTCATAGACACACGCATCTTGTTAATTCATATCCTTCGTTTCCAATAATCGAGAAGTGAAGCACGGAGATTTTTTCGTGCGCCATAGTGTATTCAATATCAATATTCGAGTAATTGGTTCAGATACCTATTTTTAGTGGGCGTTAGTTTAGCCTGATCCAGAAAAAAAATTATATTTACTGAATTTTTGCATGTTGACTCTAACCGTTGAAAACCATTCTTAAGCCCTTTTTACTTACCAATACAGCAACAATAACATTATGGCCATACAGCTATAGAACTTTATAATGCAAAATATGGTGTTATTACAACAGGACTGATATTCTTTGCACTCACAATAAAAAGCGTTTTTTTCGTGAATTTCCTGCAAGAACAAAAAAACCTTATTAGGTACTTGCTTTGTTTTTCGGAACAATATAAAACCATGTGCCTACCAAATTACCAAAGTAGCATACCCACTATAATACCATCTTGTGATATGCTCCGTAACTCGACACTAATTCGTTCTGCTTACTCAATTATGATTTTTTAAACAGTTTCGTATTTAACCAGTTAATAGATTTAAATAAATATGTATTTCATGTTAGGTAATTTACTTGCCTTCTTACTTAATAACTTCTACAGAAATATAATGTTAATACTTGCTGAATAGTATTTTTGTGACTTGCTTGACTAAAAATAAGTAAAGCAGTGGATTACGTTGCCAGAAATTCAAACATGGGGTTCCTGATATATTGACAATTATTTAAAAAAAAATATTTGCTAGTGTTAAGCACACACATTCCACACAGTTATACATTCGTGATCTAGTAGCACCTACTTTAATTCACGTCACTAGATGAAGGCCGCTAAAAATGCCTGTTTCTGCTCACTCCTCTGTCGCGTACTATTTGCAAATTAAAACTTTATTTGATATTTACTTGTTAAATCAACGAGTAGATTAGAAAGTTGTTTCAAACTTTTATGCACAACTGAAGCTCCAAAAGTACGAAAGTGACTAAAAAATATAAAACTATACATGTCAAGATCATAAGGGACAAAACTATATCAATTGACTTTAGGCTGCAAACAATACATAATTATGCTAAAGGGAAACAATAAGAAGAACCTCATATTTTCATTCATCTTTGTCACTTCATTTTTCTAGAATTTGAGTACAGAGATGGCCTAATTCGTCGGAAATTATTATTATCTAATTATATTACCTGTAATTTTGTCGCTGTCACCATAAATGCATTTCGTCTTATATTATCTTATAAATACTTGCGCTCTTCCGTGGAATTCAACACTTTATTTTTACCACATGCCATTTGCTATATTATTATGGATGTAACTGCATTTTATATCAGGTTCTTAAATATATTAGTACGAGCATTGCATGTTGATTTTTGTTTAAATAAATCACTTGCATTCTACAGAAGAGTGTTAAAATTGCAACAGAATTTAGAACTTTGTTCAAAATGTTTCTTGATACCTTCTGATGCATGGTCACTCCTACTTCAATTAATAATTACACGTCTTCTGAACCCCATTTTCCGCATCAATCTTATTACTTTGCTTAAATATAGTCACCTTGAATACTTTAAAATTAAGTGTAAGATTAAATTTTAATATAAACTTGTAATTTCTGGAACTAAATACTATTGCCACTTACTTTTATCATTAAGATATCGTTAAGTTTGTTGTAAATAAATACAAACTTTTGTTGTGGAATTTTTGACAGGCAAACCAGAAAACAGGGAGAAGAAGACGTAAATACACAATCTGCTGCTGGTGTTATTTTTGGGGCCATTCACACGTAAACCAATATAAATATGGGTCAGAGTCAGATGTACGATGCCCCTTAGTTATTTAACCAAGACAATTCTTTAATTACAAATTTAATTATTGAATCATGTTAATAGAGCTAGAGTTTCAACTTTAGTACTCATTATATTTTGATACGCATCATCTGAACAGCCCCATCAGCAAGCGCACTTCCCTCAGTTTCTACCCAACACCTACAATCTATCGAAGCAGATGCATTGAAAAATTAGAGGGCCGAGATGCTATTTTGTTATGCGCAGTGAGAGTGATGAGATAGTCGATAATGATAGCAGAAAATGCTATTTTTACTGTAGAATTGTGTTGATTAAATACCAAGCAATTTCAGTAATTTACCGGACAATCAATTATTACAAAGTGCAGATTTAATTGAATTCGCCCCAAAATCACAATTCACGATGTGGGTCGAAAACCGACCTACATGGTGGCTTCCCGTAAAAACTTCAAATAATCCAAAGAGAAAAGCGAGCCAGTTGACCTTTTATTTTTCAATTTTCAAAAAGGCACCGAAGTAGTATGGATTAAAGAAATTGGAAGACTTGAACTGGAATCAATATTTTTAAAATATGGGAAACATTCGAATCTACGGGTTTGCTTAAAACACTATAGGAAGGATGATTTTGCAAGTATCGTGGCGGGCAAGTATTTTGATTTTAAGTTTCGAGGAAAATTGAATTCCAATGCTATTCCTTCGGTATTGTGAAGGTGAAGAAAAACTACAATTATTTGATGAATAAAAAATGAACAAGTGTAGATTCATATTTAGGTAAGTGTGAAAGAACCTTGCCTAATCTGCTCTACTGAAGAATCAACGCAATGTTCTGTCAATTATAAATTCCACGGCTCGTGAGATACTGCTTTTTTAAATGAACAGTTATAGACAACTGTTATTATACGAAACGTTCTCGAGCTACCTGTGTGAAATTTGGAGATATTTTGAAAAAACCGGAAATAATGTTCAGCCAAGTAAATGGTTTGCTAAAGCTGTGTGTTACATTTGTTCAAAGTAGTTGGTTCTGGTTTTTGAAATTTGAAAAAATTAAAAGCTTGCAAGTGGTACGTGACAAGCTAACAGAAGCTTTTCCAGGTAAATTCATAAGCATCTAGAAAACGCTTTAAGTCAGTAGTAGTAGTGGCACATTTAACAGCAGAAAGAAGATATAAAAAAATTGTTGGCGAAAGACCTTGAGCAACCTTAAGAACCTAGAGAACAAAGAAGCAAGCACGAAAACCATATTTACTGTCGATAAGACTTCCAACCTGAAACTCCAAATGGAGAAAACAGTGACCATGTTGAAGTGCAACGAAGCAACGAGGATAAAAATGGGACGCTACACTCCGATTTGGAGTGCTTATAGCCACTTGAACAGTATTAGAAATCTATTAACGTTAAAGTGACAACAACCTCATTATCAGATCCCGTCTTACCCACGAAAATTGAAAAGTGAAATCGTAATTTCAACAATTTGATTTTTTAATTTACCAGGTCTATCGCCATCACTAAAATGTCGACCGTATTCATAATTATAGTTTCGACTAATTTTATTTTGGTTTCCCATAGTAGATATCCTTTCCCTTTCATTAAGAATGCCACCGGCATGAATGAGTTAAGCAATCTTAAGTTGAGCTTTATGTATCCTCGCTGGGACTCATCAATTCGAAACCTCCACAATTTGACAAGTTTCAGACTCTACTTGATAGAGTAGGCGGCGCATGGAATCGCGGTGGCGACGATTTATATGGTCGCCATTTGAATCAGTGGATTAATCAAATATATCAGCAGATCAAAAATTCTCTATTTGAGGATCGTCCCTGTAAGTGATAGGATCGCGATGAATATCCTAACTTCCAAAACGAAGCAAACAATAAGTGAAGATGGACTCAAGCATCCTACATGGACTTCTATAAGTGCTATAACTTAATATATTCCTCAAAACCTGTCGTCAGGTCATTCTCTGCAAGTTTTTGAATTCTTTGTATGAGGCTAGATGTGATTCTTGCAGTCAGGATTAAAATGAGCAATATTACTTATTGGTCGCACTGACCGTGTAGTCTTCATCGTGCATATGATAGCGCTAACAGCAGGTACGATTGTCAGTGTGACGTCAAGCAAGGTCGGGAAGCTTTTGAAGCCTGTCAGGTCCTGAACTGGATATTAGAACGGATCTAGTCGAGTATAGTACGGTCCTGGAATATAGATAATTGGAATTATTGTCAAGAACCTGCCAAAGAAACATCAAGAAGGGGAGACCATGAACAATCCAGTAAAGTCGATTTCATTCCATATTGTTTCGACTAGAATTTTTTTGCACTCGATTCCGTGCTTTTCAATCAGAGCCAATGTGTTCATCTTGAAGAATCTGGGCTCGGGTAGAGAACACCAGGACAATCCACAATTATGTAGAAGTAGAGACGATCAAATGTGACCGTGTAACAGTACAATACACCATAATATATAACTAAGATGTGGAAAGGGGCCAGGGAATGAGCGTGAGGATGACCAAAAGAAGTAAGAGTAAATCAGTCGCTGTTTGTCTCTGCGTCCCATCTTTGGAAACAGGCGTCGTTTGTCTGTGTCAAACTGGTTTAGATCCATAGCTTCCATGAAGACAGAGCTCATTTAGTGTAGAATATCGAAGCAAATGTTTTGACTTTGATTCATATATTATTATTTTTTGCTTGTTGCTTCATAATTGTCAATTAGTGGCTGCATTGGATATATTATATAATCGATTCATTAAGAAAATAATTATGTGTATTTACTGCCACCTTGTTTTAAGGCATAATTCACAGGCAATATAACTAAGATGATTGAGAATTGTATATCATCTAGTAAAAAAACTGAACAACTTGTAACAACTCTACCTGCAACAAAAAGCTCTTGAATATCAAAAGGACAGCGAATACTAAAAGAAGAAGAGAAATATCCACAAAATCGCATAAAGCTTATTCAGAATATTTTTTTGGAATAACGAGGATAGTTAGTCTTGATCTAAAGTTTGCAAATAAAAGGTTGCATCAAATTACTTAGGTATGTGATAAAGATCATCTTATAATTATGATATCATCATAGATGAATTCACAATTTCTTGCGGCACAAAAGCAAAAAAATTAAGTTGATCTCAACTAACAAAATATAGTTTGAAGTGAGTAAACAGGAATTCCGATTTCTTGCTAATAGTATGCAGTTTAGAGAGCAAGCACTTTTAAAAACTCTCTTGACAATTGACAATTATTTGGTTTTTATGAATTTAACTACGAGCTTCCATTTACCTATCATCTATATGCTTTTATTTTTATGATACATCCCCTAACTACATTCATGGGTGCCAGGTAATTTAAGCCGTCCCGAGTTTCCAAAGTCCTTGGAATCCTATCCATTAATTTAATTATGAAACTTTATCATTTGATGTAATTCACAGTTTTAAAAACCGTTTGCTCACTTGTAGCTTAAGCATTGATCATATGAAGTTTAATTTGATTTTTAAAAAAGATTGTCGATATGGTTGATGCTGCCGTTGCTAGGATATTTCTCCGAGAAGTTGTCACAATTATGGAACTGAAAATAGTTATTGTAAATGTTTAGCTTTCCTTTACTTTGCTAAAAAGGAACTCCATGCTTTACATGGTTAGCAATGCAAATGGAATCTTGACGAAATGTTGTATAGATGGTTTTACAAGTTTAAAGAAATAAACTAGCCTTGAAGGCGTCATGTTGATATAAGAAATTGCACCAGCCGTGTCCTGAAGCAAAATCGTGTTGCTAACCAATTTTGCATTTAGAGAATGTTGTGATTTCATTATCACTGTGTTCCACAACTGCAGTACTATATTTATTACTATAAGATCCTTACGTCGATCTGTCATTATTATTATTATTATCTGTTATGAAATAGCAATTGTTTTTTGCGAACTCTAAGCAAGAATCTGTTGACTACGATTTAACGATTCTCCCCAAATTGCTTTTCTTAAAATTTTAGAAGTACCAGTTAATAAATTTAAGATTAAAAATACAATGCAAGCATGAGCGTAGGTTGTTTTGATCAAGAATCCAAAAAATAAAGTGTTTTCTTTAAATTTTAAATATTACTGATGCCTTCGGAGTGGGATTATTTAAAAGTTTAAAAACATATTTGAAAAAAAGTAAAGACTACAACATATTTAATTTAGCCTAAATGAATTATTTTTTAAGTATGGTTAGAAGAACTCAGTCACTAGAAAATACTTAGCATACTTTCTATTACCCTAGAAGAAATTATGATTTTACAATTATATTTGGACGGTTGAAATTGTACTAAACTCGATATATTGTTTATAGTTGATATATTCGCCGGATTGTAGAATATGAAAATAAATAATAATAATTTAAGTTTTGCCAAACATTGAAAATACCTAAATATAGAATAACAATATTACATTGTACTTGTATGTGTAGTGTAATACTAACTCAGTAGGAAACTAATACTTGCTTTTAATATGCATAACATTATGTGTACCTATAAAGTTCCGAAGATATATCTGAAAACTAATTAACACTCAAATAAAAAACATCCATTTATCTATCCATAAACTTTTTCATAACCCAGACTTGTAAAATTACTGAAATATATGTACGAAGAACTGTAACGTTTACTAATTAAAGTTTGCAGAATTTAAATCTGTACAGCTCGATACCATATTATTATCCATTAGTGTACTTATCTATTAAACAGAGAATGAGGTTTATTCTGCTACAATTTATCATTCTGTCACAATGGTTCTTTATGCTTACAAAATCAACATAAGCAAATTCTTGATTCTATTGTTGCATTAACTTATGATTGATATAATATAAATTAGTTGAATGATACTTAAGTTAGTTTATTGGTATAGCTAGAAACCAACTCCCTTGAAACTCTGGTAAATCCGGATTTGGATAAAAAAGCTAATCCTGAACAACGTCAAACGTCCTTGTACAAAAAAGCTGGAATTAGTAGAGCGAGTTTAAAATTAAGTTTAAATTTTGTGTCCCTTCACAAAAAGATATAAAACTGAATCCCGGGGTCGCAGAAACTCTCATGAAAAAAAACAACTACTAGTGCACAACAGAAGATGTTGGGGAAGAGGAGAGTTTATTGGTGTCAATGTGTTTCACAGTTCTCTCGTCTTAACTATATTTTTAAAATAAATATTTTAAATAAAAAACCTTTACGAATGGTAACCAACACGTATTTACTTATCAGCACAGTCCTGATTTTTTATGGGTGGCTCGGTCAAATCGAAGAGGTAACAAACGAATTTGCAGAAAACATTTGTTTGCACTAAAGCAACGCATTTTTAACCATTGTTTGACAGGTTCATTCATTTCGACCCCTAAAAGGTCGAGGAGAGGAATAGGAAATGACGCCAGAGGAAATAAAGACTATGGAGTGCTGTGTCCACAGATAGAGAGATAGTGAGTGTCGAGGAATAAAGATATTTATCTGTATCCGACGAACGATGATGTGCAATGTTACAGCTGACAGTGTAACTTGTGTCGTAGCGTGTTAAACAAATGCGAGGATAATATTTTGAGTGACTGATGATGATCCTGATTCGTTTTGGAGAGATTGATAGGAGCCAAAAATAAAAAGTACACTGCAAGTTGGTTGACTGGGCGAGAGCTATTTTGTCTTCATCTTTCGCTTACCTTCAGTGTAAAATCATCAAGAGAATATCGTTAACAAAGGCAAAGAGCAGACAAAATGGTCGACATTAAGCTTCAGCAAACTAGGCTAGCAGCTTTAGCAAACTTTAAATTTTATTGTCACCTATTGGCCATTATTTTTATGCAACTGTGGCCCTTACAACTTCCTTCAAAAGATATTGAAAAATCATTGCAAATTGTTTTTTGCTGCAATGTGAATTTCTTGAAGAAGGATTTTAAAGGACTGTTGAAGGGAAACTCTACATACGGGGAAATACTATTGTGCGTTAATTATTACACGGACCTGTGGAACAAGGGGTCATTGAAATGTAAATCCATGGAATGGTTATCGTTATCCAGTGACAATAGTGCAGTAAACTGATCCTGTAACTTAAATCAGAAGAGCTGACTATGGTGCTATCTTTTTCCAGCAGTTTTGACTTTCAAGATGGCTAGAAGTTTTGATTCTGTGAAATAAAAACGAAAAAGTGTCCAGCGAAATATTATTGAATTAAGCAAGTAAACGTGTTTTAAATAGAAGATGACGGAGGACGAGGAAGCCACAGTCCCCACAGACACGCTGAATTGACTCGAGTACCTACACGCGAGGAAAAGAATTCACAGGGACATCGAAGCAGGAAGCATTCTTTTAAATAGTGAAGGTACGCTAAACTGACTGATTTTGGAGTTGCCGGTCAACTCGCAATAAAAAATAGCGGTCAACTTTAACTGTATTCCCTGTAAATAAAGATGACGTATTTATAAATTAATTTAAATGTTTTTTGTGTGCAGGACACTACGGCAAAACGTTCTACAGTATTAGTATACCCGCTCCTGGCTTCCGCCCGAAGTGATCCAGGAGATTGGTTACGACTGAGTCGCTGACATTTAGAGCTTAGGTATAACTGCTTTGGAAACGGCGGAAGGGCGACCTCCATACGGCGATATACATCCAATGCGAGTCACCTTCATGAATTCATCAGAACCACCACCAGAGCAATGGTCTTCGGACTTTTTAGATTCTGTGTCAAATTGTTTAATAAAGGTATCATCATCATCACCGCTTTCACTTGTTTCCAACCTTGCCCAAATATTTTAACCCTTAAATGAAAATCCTTAATGTGTCGTACTTATTTTGCTTTCACGTTCCAACAGAATCCTGATAAAAGGGCAACTGCAGCAGAGCTATTAAACCATCCTTTCATCACCGTGTCGAAACCTGCCTCCATTCTCCTCGGAATACTTAACGACGCCAGACATTCAGACAAATTAGGGAAAATCTACAGAATGGAATCTACCCAACCAAAATCCTTGCTCCTAAACTCTGAAAACAATAACTTTCAGGTAAGCGCCAACTAATCAATTGTCAGGCGAATGTGTACCCT
>JAQIWO010000961.1:0-11592 GCA_034695405.1 Entomobrya muscorum | reverse complement strand
AAGATAAAAATAAATGCTTACCTGGCTCGTAAAGTTTGGTTCTTCTCTTGGCATAATCTGTGTTGGGTATTGTTAGCTCGCACTCATACACTGAAGCAAGTGATGAGAGATTAGCATCTTCAATCACTTTATACGCACTCACGTCATAGGCACCTCTGATTAATTTGGTTGTTACCACTAAATCGTCTACCCTGTAATATTTCAGATTAAAAAAAGAACAAAAATGTTACATTGCGATTACCATACTTCACAACAGACAGCGGGTCACCTTTGATAGGGAATCAGTTTAATTACGTTAATTGAGTCTATTTTAAGGATGAAGCAACAAATCATTTGAATGGATGGGATGTGTACGAAGTTGGCTGTAAATATTCCGTGTAATATTTTCTTCTTACATAAATGCGGATAGGAGACAACACAGAGTTGTCAATATCATCATAATTCATTGTTACATGAAAAACAAAAGGGTACAGCTTGAGTCGGCTCTTTCTTTCTTTCTTTCTTTCTCCTATCTCCGTACCACTTCAATTTAACTCTGACGTCGGACTGGTTGTCGCTACCCTCCATTCATGTAAAATATGATGCCATCCATGTCAACTTTCACTTTATTAAATATTTCATGCTCCATTCGGCTTTATTTCATTTCATTGTTACTTTTCAACCAGGCCTCCTGCTGAAAATATTCTCCGATTGACCAAGCCACGACAAACCATCATCGAAAATGGTAAGGATAGTTTTTAGTAGTAAATTTTAGATTTTCGATGTGTAAGGACAACCTGTCAGAGCTCAGGCAAGGAGACGCAAAAAGCATTGTATAGCAATTTATGTTCGCATAAACCACTTATATGCTCCTATAATGTATTTTTCGTAGGCAATTTCCTAAAAAATCAAACTCAAGGCCAGGATTATATAAAAACGTCAAATACACGGCGAAGAAATTCTATTGCTTGTAGCGAAATTAGAATCATGGGTCATGTTGCAAGACATGCATTTTGGAGTTTTGCGATTAACATGACGTAATACTAAAATTTATCGAATAAAAGTACACGAAGACATTCGTCGACTAACTTCATGCTACGCATCACTCATCCACCATGATTTCTAATAAGAAACAAAACAGCAACAAAGAAGTCGACATCTCGTTGAGCTTATTATAAAATTTAGATGCAACGCATATCTAATAAAAAAAACAGCATTATTTCTTATGTGTCACGTCAAATCACATCACATAATATTACATGGTATGTCTTTTTTCATCCTCATCCCCAAAAGTAAATTCAATGACTAAAGGCGAAACAGACAAAAAGATGGCCTGCCAGCACCATGTCGACTTTCGCCTTATTACGCTTGACTTTCCAAAAAAAAAACTTTGGTTTCAACTTCCACTTGTATGTTTTCCCCCACATCATATACAATTGAGTTCTACACACTGGTCCAACAACATATTAGTTTACTTTTCCCAGCTGCACATAACCACGCCACTATTAACCCGGAACAACAATACCCGGACGATTTCATCCAAAGAGCCGGCAAAAGAAAAAAGGGAACAAAACAACAGAGCATCGAACTACTTGGACAATGGGAATGGCACAGGGGGAAAAAGATTTCCTCCGTGCGCAAAGTGCAGGAAGAGGAAGACGACAAAGAAAAAGTTGATGAAAAGTCTTTAGTATATTTGAAAGAGAAAAACTTTTTTTCTTCATTCTTCTCAGTTTTCGAAGAGAATTGACTGTGAGTACGAAAGTGGAAGAGAAGGGAGCGACAGAGGGAGATTGAAAGATTTCAAAATAAAACGGTTCATAATAATAATATACGTCTCTTAAAGGGAGTACGTAAAATAGTAAGAATTATAAATGAGCTATGGGTGATAGAAAACAAAATAGAGTGACAGTATTAGTTTGATAATAAAAAAAGCCAAAGAACCGAAGAGAACGCTGAAAGAAGACGTGAAAGTAAGATAGATGGAGTGAAACTCATTTCCTATACGGAAAAAAACATTATACAGTCATATACGGCATACCAATGCAATAATGGTGGCATGAAAATTTCACCCAACAGTATTTCCTCTTTTCTATTCTTTCTCTTTTACTTTGTTATTAAACTAGTCAACATGGCATTTGGGTGGATATTGGGGTGGTTCTTTTTTTTAAATCAAGACAAGGATAAGAAAAGTTTCTAAAACTTGCTGTTTTATAGTTAGTTCGTTATTGTTGCATCGCTTGAATTTCGTTATTGCACGAACTGCACCGGAATAAATGTATAGAGAAAATGTCACATCGTTTTGTAGAGAAGAAGATAGGGATGAAAATTATTGTGTACTCTATTCCATCTCATCATCTTGAGAAATGCACAAGGGAAAAATATATACATGGAATGAATTGACTACATGACAAAATGGTGAGCTGCAGCTGCCTTTCTCTCGCGGAGGGAGAGACTGTAATTTCAATGAGAGAAAGTACATACAAAGTATACAATACATCATCACATCATTACAACCCCATTTTCCTACCCCGTTTACCGAGAGCTTGTTACAATAATGGTAATACCTACGTAACATTAGATAATTTGAAAATCATCATATCACCATCCCCCTTTGCCAGTATCATTGCTGCTATTTTTTTTAGATGAAAAGCTAAATCCTATTGGGGGCACTTAACTGGGAGGAACAACTGTCGGTATATCAGCGGTAATATTGCGTTATAAAAATTGGATTACAATGACAGGCGGGAAATTGAGCGAATGCAGATATACAATTGTAAAGAAACTTTATTTTCGTATACAATGCGCATGACTTGATGCTCATAGTGTAAAAATTAATTGATTTTGGCGCTTTCACAGGTAAACTTTACAGCTTCCAAATAATTGGAAAATTATCTTTGAAAATGTGAAGGTATATAGGTAGATAACTAGGTATATGCCGTGCCATATTTCCAGACAAAATGGGTTTTTATTATTACAAAGTGCTCCGCAAAATTGGCAATTTTCAACTTACATCTGATCTTCTCGAAACAGCATCAATCTTGGTTCAGGAAACACATTGGTTGCCCAACAGGAAACATTAACGCGTCCCTCTCTCCGGTTCTCCGCCACATGGATTCCCATGTCCTTCTCAGGTGCTGTAATAAAAAATATGAAAACAATATAAAAGTTATATACACCCGGACCCGACATTGTACAAAACAACCAATCAAACTTTTTTTCCAACAAAATGAGAGAAGAAACTCTATATAGATCCCGTCTTAAAATGTCAATTAATATTCTAACATCGTAAAGTAGAACTTCAAGTGCCCATACACAACACACATGTGTCAAATAAAGATTAAATTGGTAAGAGGACGAGGACTACAAAGAAACATGAAAAAGCTTAACTAAAACACTAGTCGGGGACAACCTCCTCAGCGTTTATAAGCGCATGTATAGCATCCTATGTCGGTGGCAATATTGCTAACTATCATTTCCCACACAGTTTTAGAGTAGCACAAGGTAAAGGTAAATAAATAAATAAAGCCAAATAACTTCAAAATTACTATTTTACTTGTTTGGCAACAACAAGCTGAAATGGTATATTATTTAGGTAGTTCCACAGGATTTGAAACCAACTTAATGCCATTCATTCTAGGTAGTATTATTGGAACAACAAAAGGAGTTAGACGTGATATAAATATTATATACGCTTACTACATACAGTTAAGAGGAGGAGGAGGAGGAGGAGAAGAGAGAGAAAGCTACGAAGTGAAAGTGGAACACAAGTCTTCTTTCTTGACTACTGTTTGCTCGCTTCTGATTTCAAACAAAATAAATATCCTTTTGTGTATGTGTGGCGGCAGCAGCAGTAGTAGCATTTACTTAAACAACATGTACGAAAAGTTGGCGATAAATTTCTCAAAAGCCATAGCCCATCTGTGTGTGTGCATGCGTGTGACTTTGTATGTGAACTGTCTGTTATGTTCCCAGAGAAAGTATTTCCACTTGTAAAGAAAGAGTGTGTCATTGTGGAAAAATAATATAAATCTTAGTCCCAAGAGCATCTTCATTAAAAACTTCCCATTGACTAGCCAAGTGGGCCTTGTGAAGTTCTCTCTGTGAAAAGAGTAGCAAACGCAGCTGTACTTACTTTAAGTGTATGTGTCGGTGTCCCTTTTTGTCGACTTCTACACAAGAGAGAGCTGTAGAAGTGTCGTCGTGTATAACATTTCAAATAAGAAAACTTATTGAATATGTATCAAGTGTGATTAAATCTCTCCGTGTAATATAATATGTATAATTGGAGCGAGAGATAATATACGGATACATTTCTTGCTAGAAATTGTGGAACTGTGATATTGGATGCGACCAAAAAGTCTTTGAGGCTACATTTTCCAGAAAATCGCTAATTTCGGTTGTAACAGCGTTGTAAACTTTTCCAGACTATTTGCATTAGGAATGACGTCAGTTGAGTCAATCTGTCGGGGAATTTTATTTTATCAAGTTGAGCATTTCAAATGCTACATTTTGTATGCCATGAATTTATGATGATACGTTGTTTTGTAGATGCGATGGGAATGCTCTGTGCAGGTTAGTTTTTTGTTTGTCATAAACAAATTTTCATGGGAAAATTTTCAAAGTAGTAATTTATGGTTAAGCTTAAATAAGTGCTCGAAATATAAATTTTACCCTGATCTTTTAGAAAAGTTAGGTGCTTTTGGTAGTATGCAAAATTAGGTAGGACGGATGAAAAGTTGGAGTACTTGAAAAAAAGATGTGCATTTAAATGCAAGTTTTACCTTTTATTTGAATATAAATTGTCGGTTACAATTTTCATATTTCAACAGTTGCATTTGTAGAGTTAAAAAATTGAGCATATTGCATGGTGAAAGTTTTTTTTAGATTTTGACTGAGGTCTTGATACGTTATGTCCTACATATTTTTAAAACATTTCCATCACCATTTTCACACCTACAGTACTTCTTTATGCCAAAAGAAACGACAAATTAAAATAAACATGAGTGGCTATGTATTTCCAATATTTTTTTACAAAGGCTCTCCTGAAATGTAGCCTTTCATCATCATACAAAAACAAGCAAAATCTATTTAAATGCAGAGGAACAGCGTAGTCCGCCTGACTTCAAAGCAACCGCATCATCAATCATTAATGTAATTCTTGTCCCCTCCAGTCCTCTCTTCACATTCAACATTTTTTATATTATTATTATTATGAGTCAAGAGAAAAATGTGTGCGGAATGAGCAACATCAAATGGTTCTGTCGTATGGCTATTTTTCACCCGCGTTTTGAACTTTTGGACTGTGTCACGATTTCAACTTGCTTCAGGCTCAACTTCTATTTTCCCTATATATATTACAAAATAGTGTGGAGACAACCATAGGACAAAAGAACTGCTCCGTCATCCAGTGTTGAATTCAATTTTGTTTCAAAAACTTTTTTTGTTGAATGAAAGCCACAAGACTTGATGATGGTGAGTAAGGATGGCTGTATTTATAGCATACATATCAAGTTCTCTAGCATTGGTCTCATGATACCTAAAATTCATGAACTGAATTGACCAAACATGAATATAGGAGGGCAAAAACCGAAACATGAACCAAGAGGATGATGATGATGAGCCTAACCAGTAGCCTAGCCAGTAGCTAAAACTTTCTAGTAATGCAATGTGATGATATTTTCTCTTCGACTCTCCATTCAACTGAAAATATACTTATACCATATCAATAATGAAAATGGTGCTAGAGCTTTTGCCCCCACACTAAAAATTCCATAGATAATGCGTACGCTCACGTTCATGTTCGTGCTTATTCAAATTCCTTCACATTATGTTTAATTAAATGCGTTACAAAAAGTAATGAATTTGCAAAGTACGTAGTGGTATAGTGGTAGAAGCGCAAATGATTTTAAGGATGATATACATCCGCAAGTGTAATTTTACTGTAAGATGTATTTGAAGAAAAAAAAACTTTTAAAAAAATGTTTATTCGTTTATTATGCAAATCTAAATGTACATCGTTGCAACATTGCGAATACAATATAGGTCTCATATACGACTACAGTGAATATCGAAAGCTTACCGATTCTTTGTAATTGCAAGAACTCGGAATAAATCAAAACAACGAGCAGAAAGCCTAATATAGTAAATTCAAATGGAATTCGAACGAATAGCAACACTGGTTTGAATGCATAATAATAATTATTTTATTTATTAGTTCATTACCACTAGCCATTCATGTGTCCTTCAAAATATGAAAATTGCACGGGTATTTGTTTTTTCATAAAAGCCCAAGAGGAACAAAAGTATATATTCTAGCAAATACGATTATAAGATCATGGACGTGTGGCATTGGTCTAGTCTATAGTGGCAATGTCCTCGGAACACAAAGGAGAAATAAAAGCTAATTTCTTTCATGTCCGTTGGTTGTAGTAATAAGCTTTTGAAAGCATTATCACTTTTAATGAGCTTTTCGGTCACTATACAATTATTTCTCTGCCATGCACGACGATCCCCTTTTAAACATTGATCCCTCACTTTATATAGCCAGAAGCAGACAGATTCATACACCATATCAAATCTTAATTAGTATACTCTTCTTCTCCCCCCTTGAGAACAATACAAAACCTGTATATATATTCTCTCTATGTTGTACTGTTACCAACCGGTCAAAAAGAAAAGTCTCAAAATGAAAATCTGGGCTTTTATATATTTTTTTCAAAAGGTTTTATTCAATCCGGTCACCCACCTCATGAAAAGTTTAACGTGCACAGAAACAACTACATAATATAGCAATCTGAACAAGTGAAACGAAAATGAAGTCATTTAATCCATGAATCCTTCTTTTGAAAAATTGGAACCTTCCAGAGGAATTTTTGGATTTCCTCAGAGAGAGAGTACTATGGTCGATGATAAATCTCAACTCGTGTGGGGAAGTCGCATTTATCAAGGTCGAACAAAATGGAAGGGTTTAGCGTGTTAGATTATATATAGGAGAAAAACTTGAGAGGATCCTTTCCCTCCCTACAGCAGTGGATTCTGAGTATTCTCCCATGATTATATATAGCAATTTAATATGTGTGGTGGTGGTGATGTGATTGGGCTCCAAGAATGAAAACGAAATGGTTTACTTGTTCACCAGCTCAATCGCTCATCCCAGATTAATAGAATCATTTACAGTTGACCATAATCTCAAAAGACATATTCTTACTCATCTGTCATCGCCTGTCAGCCGCTTAAATAAACTGAAATGAATTTTGTGACGCTATTTTTAGTTCGAAGAAAGCGCAACCAAGTGTACTTGCTGTGGCGATAATTTGCAGGACGTGTATAGACGTCTCGGAGAGATGAAGCGAAAGTAGGTACATGTAAGCAGCTCACTCTTGAAAATGGATAGGAGGGAAATTCCTCTGGCTTTGCAGATGATGATATCTCTGGAAAAAATAAGAAAAACTAGAAATCATTTCCCCTTTTCTATTTCTTTTTTTTTGCTGCTGCTTAAACGAAATAGCCATGCAATGGAACAAAACTTTCCTCTTGAGCTGGCACTAAGTGCGGCCGTTTTCCACTTGAATTCCCAGAATGACACATTGGCTGGACACTGCCAGAGAGAGTTTTTATTCTAGCAGGGCGAAAATGTTTGTACTATTCATAGACAAGTTTGGCAACATTTTTTGTACATATCCGTATAATCCATACAGTATAATCTATAAGCTCATGAGATGCTTTCATCATCATCCAGCCGGATTATTCTCTAGGTGCTGTCAGAGGAGTTGGGTGAGGAATGGAGGAAGAAGGCTGTCGGGGAAAACACAATGGTTGCAAAATGTTGTGAAAAACAGGAAACGAAGAGTCAATGTAATGTGTATAGTAAATGAAAAGCAAAACAACAATGACAGGAAGAGGGCAATGCAGAAAACGGCGGCGGCAGCAGTTGAGAGAAATGGACAGGATTGACGGATGACTGGTCACTTGATCAAAAACAACAACAGCTTTTCTCCGAAAATGGACAGCGCAGCTGTCCCTTTTTTGGTTCACACAAAGATGTGAATATAACAGGGAAATTCCATTATGAAGTGGAGTAAAAATATATTAGATACAAATATTTTAATATGAATTTGTCTTTTTGTCTAGCTGTTTGTGTGTGAGGGTGGGTCATCATGTCTAAAACAAAACAAAATATAATGGGTTTTAAAAAACAAACTCATGCGTAGTTGAATTTATTAACCAATTCTGTGTGTATGATCTGAAGTGTTTGGGAATGAAAATATACAACTATATTATGTAGTTCCTATAAATTCTGAACCCATATAAATAGTTGGGTGTGGGTGACTCTGTTTTCTAGTAGGTTATAAGCTTTAGTAATGTAGTGAATTGAGCTGCATTATATTATACTTAGCTCAATACTATACTATAGACCTATTCCCATAATTTTGTATGTTAAAAAGATTTGAGACGTAATAGATTTTATGTTTCATTTGAGATGCAGACTTAAGTAAATAGCTTTTCTGCGTGGCTTGTCATGCCAGCTATCATGCTTTTAATTGTTCTTCATTGTTCTTTGCCTACTTAAATTTAGCAGAAAGATGTATAATAATGCCATAATATTGCAGAAATGACAACTAAAACTATTGTGAAAGCTTTTAAGTTTTTTTAAAACTTAAGCCACTTTCCCAGGAATTTGTTTGAATGGTTCAACTAAAAACCATGTTAATATTTTGGAGGTTTTAATGTTACATATATGCGTGTTTCTAGACTAAGGAAAATAACAGAACAGAATTGAGTTGAAAGAATTATGCCATGTATTTAACTTTTTACACTGTTGACATCATTCCATTACAATTATCATGTAAGGATTTCCATATTGAAAGCATGGTATTGTTCAAATCCAATCTGTCTGAGTCACCAAGTTTGACATATATAATTACAAATAAGTTCTCATGTTTCATTCTACAGATGGCATTAAAAAAAATTACGCTTACCAGTTACGGAATAACTTTTTAAATATTTTACAAATTTTATCTTTAGAGCTCGGAGATTTGAATAATGAAGTCGTCAAATTTGATCTTTTATCTCTGAGGTTTTATCTAAAAATAATCATCGCCAGCAACTACATTTTACAACAGCTCTAGTTTTTCGTATATTTATCATTAGCCAAATTCGAGACGTTTACGGATTTCACGAGCCAACAATTCGCCATCAGAATAATATTCTGATGAAACACAGGAATATATTATGCAGCATGGGAATCAACAAGATATTTTTAGATGACATGTTTTAAACGTTTTGCAATTTGTCAGGAAAATCCGAACGAATTCTTCTTTATGATACTGCTCGCCGTAGATTCTTCTCTTTTAAAAGATAACTATGATCACGGCGTGAGTGCATGCTTTTAGATTTCCCTTATCAGAATGACTCGTTAGAAATTACACACGCATTACAATCAAACACAATCTCGACATTTTCCAGGCTATCATTGACTAGGCTTTCCCAGGCTTTGATATGACGCATCTTTCACATTTTTTTTCACTTTCCACAAAAAGCTCGCATTTGCTTCACTTTTAGAGCAAATACAATATCAATAAGAATGATGATGCCCCCGCCACCACTATAACAGCGCACTTCTCTTAGATAGAAAAATGAGACGAAAAAAACTTTATGAATAAAAAGTCCTCTAGTTGCAATGCTTAAGTCTTGGTGTTTGGTGAATGGTAATATCTAAAAAGTTGTATTGAAAACCACTTTCTCCATTTCACTTTTCGTCATTTTGCCGAATCATCATTATTCCTGTAAACCCATCAAAAGCTGTACAAACGTGTGTATCCAAACCGAGCAATGTAAGTTAGCTATAGCGTCTCATGCTTTTACTTACACGACAAGGAAAAAAAACACTTTTTTTCGGGAGGGAACCAATAACCGTTAACATTGTGAAAAATGCATCAACGGCACCCATTAAACGACTCCATATTTAATGGGCACAACTACGAAAAAAAAGATTATTGCTGAAAACTACTCAAAAAAATTCTTCCACTAGTTACACGGGTTCATGGGCACACTGCAATACTGTGAAAGCATTTTTTTAAAAGGTATGATGAGGAAAGAGAGAAAACGGTATTTGAAAGCTATCCACATCTTTCGCAAGTATAGGTAGATATTATTTTTTCGTTGTTGTTGAATCCACAGATGTAAAAAAAACGACGGGAAAGTTTCCATCGAGAAAAGTGCTCACGCCCCGTCGATTTCAGAGAGGACAGTTAACCCCTTAACAAACACATCAACATCCATTCCCATGCATCGCATATAAGTATTCGTTTTCTAATATTCACCAGAGTATCCTTTTTCCCTGCAATCTTTCATGAAAAAAAGGGTTTAAAATGTCCGATCTGAAAACGAGTGACTATTGCATCGCAGCTAAAAGCACAATCATGACAGCAAAGAACACAAAACAAAATTCAATGGGAACAACCACCATCACAAACCGCTGGTCGAACATAAAGCAGAGAGGCAACAACACATCAACATCGTCACAACTTTATGGGCTACATCAAGGGCTCTTGAAAGTTAGAAATTGATTATCCCATTTGTATCCAATGCCATTATAGAAAGCAGGGAAGCACAACATTACAAGTCGTTCATGTAAACTATAAAACAGCGAGGAGAAAAAGAAGAGAGACAGGGAACTGGAAGGAGGGAAGATGGGGGATGGACAAAAAATATTGTCTGAAATGGCCGTGAAAACTACGTTAGTTGTTGTTGCGTCAGTTATGCTGCGAGAGCAGATCATGATTAAAGTTGCAGTAGCAGTTTAATAATAATCATGGTAATATGTATGCATGTCAGTGTCAGGTGAGGAATGTATGTTTTTTGTGATGTTTAGTTTCTTACTGAAAAAAGCAAAATTCAAGAAGACAGGAGAGCATAAGGTTTATATACCAAATACAAATTGAAATTGTGTGTCCATTGTCGAAAATTCGAACGTTTTCATTTTGACTTGTAGTTAGTCCCTTTTTTGTTACTTTTACTGTCGTAATGTTTGATATCAGGATGCAATATGCACCTAAAAAAAGCAAGACAGCATTTCTGTAAATCTACAAATATTTACCATAAAAGACTGACTGCGACTTAATGATCATAGTACTCCGTCAGTTGCTTTGCTACTTGCAATTTAAAGGTCTATTTCAGTTTGAAGGAACGATAGAAAGCTTTTCGTCATTACTTTATTCGGTCTATTTTTGTACTGCACAGTAATGAAACCATGAGCATGCTTTTTTATTTATTCTGCTCACACACTGACATTATAATTCCAAAGCATATTACAAGCTATTCAAACCCCAGCTACAATTTTCAAGGATGACTGGCACAAAATTGTCGTTTTAGGAACAGCGAGAGTGAACAAAAAAAACGATGTAAGGAAAATGTCAAGTGATGATTGAAAAAAGAAAGTGCAATAGAAAGATACTTAAATGTGGTGTATATTGCGGGTAGGATGAACTACAGTGGAGTGTTCATGTAATAAAAAGTCATTGTGTGTCTACACTACACACATACCTATACCTTCATTTTGAAGGGAAAAAATATAACAATAAAAAGATAATCAAAAGCTCACACAGTCCT
>JAQIWO010000960.1:0-11597 GCA_034695405.1 Entomobrya muscorum | reverse complement strand
AGCGAGCTCGGGAAATAACTGATGACTCTTCCACCAACTCTCCCTTCTAAACCGCTTTCACCTTTCCGTGCAGTCGTCGGGCTGTGGAAAGCATAAACAAAAATGTAGAATGAAGGTCCATATTTGAAAGTTATGGCAACCACAGCTTGTAATCGTATGATGGAGAATGGTGGTCTGGTACTCGGTATTCGTCATCCTGCTGGAAACAAACCCTGGTAAGAAAGGGACAAAATGTTCAAGTTGTTACTACATTGTTACTACGAAATATTAATGGACAGAGCTGCTCTACCGCCGGTAATTGAGTTTTAGTTATAATTGTCAATAAGATTTAACCGTGGGCCGTTTTATAGTCGTGGCAATGTGGATGCCGCTATGGAGCTGTTCTGGGGAAATTATTTAGTTTCTTTCATGACCCATGATCTAACGCAATTAAAAAATAATATTTCATAATGTATTTATTTAATAAGTAAATTAATACTTTGATGGATGTACTATAAACCCGTTTCATTTACTTATTGAGTTCGTTGGAATTGATGCAACGCCAATAATAATAGACCCAGTGTAATTAAAAGGGAGGTAATAAGTCAGGTTTGTCGATTGCCTGCCCGTTTGACTGACCATAAATCCAACGATGCTCTGCACTGCATACTAACCTAATCGTTGTAAAACTTTGTGCACAGAAAAATCTGTTTTATAAAAAAACTCGGAAAATTATTGATTTAACTCGCCAGAAACATATTCTTCCACCAATAGTTTGGAAGAACAAACGAAATTTTGATTTCAGCAATCATATGATGGACTGTGCTAAAAATAATTCTGTTAAATATTACGTTTTTCCTTTTTCATATTTTTCTTTCTCTGGGTTTATGGACATGTTCCATTAGTTTAGTAAGATTCTCAGCAATCCCCATTATTGGCTGTTAAGTTGATTGGGACAAAAATATTTATTTTAGAAATTTTTTTTTATTATGCTTCAATATTTTTGTAGTACTTGAGATTACATATTTTGAAAGATAAATTATTCCTACTCAAAATCTAGAATTTAAATATTAAAATGGTTTTGCATTTTATCGATTTACAAATATTCGAGTGTTGATTTTAGAAGGCAATTTATTGGTCGATAAACTGGAATCATTAGGGATCATGAAAGAGGAAGGGTGAGCCGTACACTTTGACAGTTTTGGGGAAAGTAATGCAATTAAAGGAGGAATAGGAAGAAGAGGAGCAAAGGCCAAGCGTGAAAATATCAATTCATTGAATCATTCACTCATAAATTAATTTATCAGACCCATTTTCAGTGTAAAAATATGAGATTCATTGAAGAGATGGATTTCAACTGTCATTTTGAATTTGAAATGGCAACCTGACTGTGATATGCTACAAGGTCTACTAGCTGATGAAGTTCCGTCATCAGATCCTGCTGAGTTTCTGAAGACTGATTTATTGATAAATTAATACGGAGGATGAGGGAACACACGTGGCTCCCGTAATTCATGCATGCTTCCTTGTTTTCAGCGAGAATTTATTTGGAGAAGCAGGACTCAACGACGAAGCAGCGTTACGTAGCAGGTTTTTTAGTAGCAATCCTTTTACTTTTTCCTCTCTTTTATATTATTACATATTACTGTAAATCTTTTTTGAAAATGTGTAGATTTGGTACCTGCCAACTTAAAAATGTTACTCAAGATAACACTCCCGTGTATTGGACTAGGGAACTCGACTATCTGCAAATTATGTTGATACTATCACTTATATATATGTAGTCCTGCTCCCTGTATTGGACGCAAATCTTAAATAAACTTTTGCTGACAATATTCAATATTGAGTCAAGTCAATAGTCAAAGTAGAGGGCACAGGAAAGCTAAGCAGATTCATTATGGCATAATTACTGATTTCTTATTATTACAAAATACTTCTAATCAATCTTTATGACTTATTGCATTATCCTCAGACAATTAGAATAAGGTGTCTCATGTTGCCCCAAAGGTCCTGAAGATCATGAAGTGGGCTAATGGATACCAAAGTTGAATTAAAGCATTAATATCTTCACTTGGAGTTTTTTCTTTTTTGATTTCTGTTCATGATTTTTAATGAGCAATTATTTAGCACAAATATTGTTGCGAAACGTAACAACGTTTCGATCAATCAAATATCGCCAATAATCATTACGCTAATATCATGATCACACACATTAATACATGTTGTGTCATCATGATTCAGCATGATTTATTGCGAATTATAGAACCAAATTCTTTGTTATTTTGTTCTTTTCATGCTAATAAGGCGTTGGCTGCTGATTTACGCAATCACATAGTCAACGCCAGCATGATATTTTCAATACAATATATTCATTGTTCAATCAGTTCAATCCAAATTATGATTCATGCCTTTTGTGAAACGCAAAAGCATTTCGATCAGCAAAGTTAGCCACTAAATCTAAAACGCTGATGTCATGATCGGCACACATTGCAAAGTGCTGTGTCATCATGATTCAGCATGATTTATTGCGATTTACAATGAAATTCCTTTGTTTCGTTTTCATTTCATGATACTTAGCATAAGAAATCCAGTATTTCTCTATTAAGCTATTATCAATCAATTCAATCTCAACTGCTTTTCATGATATCATTCCTTTAAATCATGATTAGGCGTTGGCTTTACTGGCTCAGTAAACCAGAAAATCAACGCTCTCAAAACCACTATTTCAATAATACGTATACTGCGGTCTACCCCAATACGTAAGTTTAAATATTCATGCATTTCTTATAATGCTCACATATTTTCCTTTGTTTAAAAGTTTACTCATTTCCTTTATATTTTGTATTCATATGCGTCACACTCGCTGACTCTTTGTTACCTACACTATATATAAGCTGGACACTTCTAAATAAAACACACTCGTTATTCACTTCTCACAATAATCAGTCATTCAAAGCGAACCCAGCTTTTGCCACCACTGTCACGGTCAATCCTGATAGCTGGTTGGTATTACGCTGTGGTTTCCGCTTGTTTCTTTCCATTAACTTATATCATAATGCAATTGACACATGCATTTATCATTCAAAATCTTACAATCAATTCATCATTAATACTCACCATAACTCAACCTGAAAGAATAGTACATACACCATTGTACTATGGCTCATTGCAGTTTGACACTTTCCACTGCTTTGAGCCATTCTCTTCAAATATTTTTCTATCAGTTAACCTTCTTTCGAGGAAAATTAGCTACATCATCCTTTGTCTTGCTCATCTTGTGCTACGGTCATTGTTAACGTTATGCGTTTTTTTATTTTCGGCGTCAAGCGTAAAAAACCGCAACCCTCATACAGTCAAATCAAATTTGAAGGTTGAGTAAACCGTTTTATTTATTTTTCCTGCAAAAGCACAAGCTGAAGTCCTCTTAAAAAGCGTCCCAATGCCATTTCAAAAAAAATCATTAAATAAATTGAAATTTGTAAGTATTATTAACGAGAATTTTTATTTTTCAGAATCACAAAATTTGCTTGTACTAACCGCGTTAGAATAACAATTTTAAATGTGCACGGTATATTCCTAATAATTGAAGAAGGAAATGTTTTCTCAGAAATAAGTATTTATATAAAAACTTTTGAATAGAATCTTAAAATTATTAATTAATAATAATTAGCTCAATTTGATATCTTCTACTTGCATCAATGCATCTATAGGGTCTTCCACAATGAAGCAATCCGTTATTTGATTTTTCTGTTTTATTCGAGGCTTTCCACCATTCTGGAATTGACTATCGTTGTAATTTACATTAGCATTAAAAAGAAACTTTCTCGGTTTCGTTTCTAACGATAATATGATCACATCCAAGCCATCCATCTTCATCAAGCCTTTATTGACACCACTTTCAAAAGAAATCCTTCTTTAATATTTTACAGTCCTTCTATCATGCTCGATAAGAGGAATTTTGTGTAGAAACTGCAAGGAATCGTAGGAACGCAGTTTCAAAACTCTGTTTGGCTAATTCCTAAAATTAAATTAATTAAATTAATAAAATTCATTAAAACTAATTAACAAAATATCTGCATTTGTGTCAACAGAGTTGCTGGATTTTTCAACTCCTTTAAAAGTACTTTAGGAACATGCCACTGTTTCCACTGCATAATTACCAATTCCACGATTGCATTATTGCCTATTGTCAGCAAAATTCAAAATTATTGGTGATAAATAACATCACTAGGCGTGCGTTATAATTGAGACATTTTCGATCGCTACCTTTTAATAATTTTTTTACTTAAGCAAAGGTGGTTGGTTATATCTGAGACCCAAATCTATTTTAGCAAACAACATATTTAAGTGGGCAAGTACCAAAACTACACATTTTCAAAAATTATTTCCAATAATATGGAATAATATAAAAGAATAAAAAAGGGAAAGGATTCCTGCTAAAAAACCTGCTGATTAACATTGCGTGGTCGTTGGGTCCTTCTTCTTCAAATAAATTCTCGCGAAAGCACGGAAGCATGCATGGATTATGGGATTATGGGAGTTTAGCACAGTTTATATGATTGCTGGAAGCAAAAATTTTGCTCTCCCAAACTATTGCTGCCAGAAATTTAAATGAAATTTTTTTCGAATTTTCAATAAAACAGATTTTTTGTAGACAAACTTTTAAAACAACCGAGGAAAACGAACAGGAGACTATTTTGGATTCTTAGACACTAGAATAGAGGTGGTGCGAGGAATCCGTCCTGGCTAGTAGGGTAAATAAACAGAATCTGATATTATTGGCGTTGCACCTATTCAAAAACAATTAGTAAATAAAACATGTTCATTGTGAATCCATCAATGCATTATTTTAATTATTGAATTAATGCGTTACAAAATATTATTTTGAACTGCGTGTGATGCAAAAAGAACAGCTGCATTGGAATTTGAGCCATGATTGATATTAAATGATTTCCCAGGTACAGCTCCATAACGGCATCATCACGATTATATAACGGTCCACAAAATCCATTTCACAAATTCATAACTAAAATTCAATAATTCAATGATCTAAAAACACGTATTAGAGTTTTCTGGTTCATCCTCATCATTCAATAATTCCAAAAGTCACGGCTAAACTATGCATGAAACTATTTTGGTGGCACTGCCTTTGGTGTTAGAAATGATTGGAAAATAATCAAATATTCAATTACATGTCAAGTTTTCTTAAACATAATATTCTGCGTGATAAAGTTAACGAATTAATTATCCATCGATTCTCGACCAGTTTTGATTTTGATTTTTTATTAGCAAACTGACCAAGCATATTTTTCCGTTTCCCATAAATTATTTTTGGCAGGAAATTGCAATAACTTTTCCAGAATTGAAATATTTTACATAAAAGCTTGTTTAATTGATAGCTTTTTATGCAAATACTAAAGCGTGCAGAAATCTATTCACTATTGGCCCGTGTGCTGTTATACGTTTCAAAAGAAAATACGTTATTTCGACGTGATCAATCTCTTATACCACAACACAAGCTTTTAATTTTTTTTACTGAAAACATAATTATCTGCTCAACAGAATTCTTTTTATCCACAGTTCACAATAGGGTTGCTGAAAGCAAAATTTGGTTTGGTATTCGAAACTAATTGTGCCAGACTTTGTTTCTGACGAGAGAAAATAATAATTTGTCGAGTTATATATACAGCAGATTTATTTGTACACACACTGTTACTGTTAAAACAATAATGACCATGTGTGGTTCAGCACTTCTTTGGGATCGTTGATAGTTTCTACATAATTTAGATGGACCTGATACCTACGTGGGCATCGGGTTCAATAAAACAGCGTCTGAAACGAATGGCGTTGTACATATTCAAAACAAAGTAGTAGATGAAACAGGTTTTTAGTAAATCCATTTAAAGTATTGTGTTATTTAATAAATACATTCTTAAATATTATTCTGAATTGCGTGTGACGCCAAGAGAATGTACAATCGCGTTGGAACATGAGCCATGATATGAGCATGCTGCTGTGGATTTCTCACGCGATGTATAAAGCAGTATGATATAATATCATAGTTATGCATGATGAATCATGTTTCCTTCAGAAATGCTGTTTCTGGTTTTGCCTTTGCTTATTATCACCACCTTTTTTAAAGGGACATTGACATTACAACACCCTATTATTTCCTTCCTATGACAACTACATAAATGGAGCTAATTCTAAATACAAAAGGATTAAGTAGCATAATTGATGACCCTTGCTTGACCATCCACAATATTAGAGGAAGATTAAAAAACATTGCGGTCTGAAAATTCACATTCCGTCAATTTCACATTTACCGACTATCAAGCAGGAGCGAAAACATAATTGATTGTCAGATAAGTAAGTGAATTAAGTTATTGGTTTTGTAGAATTATTTTTTGGTTGTCCCGTTTACTGCGCAGGATTTTAGAACGCAATTATTTCGTTCGCTACTTCGTTTTTTCGCAATTGATATCTTCTCAGGGCATACTTACGTTATTGATATCTTAAATGATCCATGCGTAAGTGTTCTTTGTATTTAATACTATTTGTCGTCAATATCTATTGTTATGTGTCAATCTTTCATATTCTCTCTTGGTCCAAAATCATAGTTTCATACTTTGTATCTGATGGGAGGAGACAACATTTTTCGAATTTTAATGAGACAGAGTAATTCAAATTCAAACTTTCAAAACATTTAAGGTCGGTGCTGCGTAAAAAAAAGAGTTCAATCGCATTTGACCATGAGTCACGATGTCACTAAAACTGAGTTACCAGTAGCATAGCAGCTCTTCTTTCTAAATATTTTGTAGTAGTTCAGAAATCCTTATCTGAGTTTTTCTTTAATTATTTTTAAATGCCTAATAGTTTTAAAGCTCCCGAAACTTGCAACATGTAGTCCCGCATTAGCATTGCTACAATAAATCCATTCTATTTAAATATCGTCTCAATATTTAAATTTTGGTATGTCGCTTACAGGGACTACAAATAGAGTGAGAAATTTGTTTTAAAATTTAATTCGGTTCTTTATCTTCTCCTCAACTTAAAGTTTATGTGTACGATCAGTAAATGGTAAACAAATGAGATCTCTTTCATAAAAATTTTACTTTGATTTGATGCATTCGGAAACAAGAAAGATTCATGAAATAAGATATAATTTGGTTGCGAGTATCGGATACTGACGATGTCATTTAAGTCCAGGATACTGTTATTTGAAATTTGTTAGTGCTAATCAATTGAACTGATAATTGCGTTGTCATCTGTTAGTGTTAGTAAAATTAATTCGGCGTGAAAAAATGTTATTGGCGTTGTAATTGTAAACTAACTACTTTTTATATAACTAATAAGCCTTACATGTGTGATATGGTATCACATAATTGGTATGTTTGGTGGGGAAATATGTTTTTGGTTTGATGGTGGTTTGTTTTCTCTGTTGTTGGTGGAAGTAGTCGATTACCGTTGGGAGTTTTTACGGGGGATATGGGAAGATGGGTTGCAGTGAGGGGGATGTGTGGGGAAAAGACACACTCAATCAGTAATTTTATTGATTTTGTGTGTTTGTGTGAAGCAGTGAGGATTTTTTCGGTTCGCTGTTTTACCGAGCTACATGCAGCCTGACTGGTTCAAAACGAATAGCAAGTAGAAGGGAGAACCTTGTAATCTGTGAAAATATTTAGCCGCTGTGTGAGGGGGGATTTAGTTTGTTTGAATTGGTGGACGAACTGTAAATAGGAACTTATAACGATTTCGTAGCCCGAGGTCGGACTTTGAAAGAGCTGCGGTGTAGGATGCTTCGGCTTCATCGGTAGTTGACCCTTTTGTTCTTGCCGATGATGGAAGCAGCGACGAACCAGTCCACTCAATCAGTCTGATCCATACAGATGGTACTTTCCAAAAGAGTAACTAGAATCCACTCCTCTTCGTCAACAAGGCAATGCGTTGACCCAGAACATATGGAACCTATATATCGTCGACAATCTTCATGTTTCATTCAGGTCGTTAAACAAAACTTTCAAAGCGCTTTACAAGGTTTTTGCGTGTTCCACTCATTTATGCATTTCCGCTGCTTCCATATTCTTTGCTACGAAGATATTCCTGTTATTTCATGGCAACAAACAGCCTCCTCCTCATGACCATGTCACATGCACGTGCAGAGCGAACAAACCCCAAGCAATTGTTGTTAACAACGCATTTGGACCCAACGGTCAAGTGGAATGGGATGAATAGGAATGGGGGAGGGAGAATGGATACAAAATTAAATGAACTGAATTATTAATTTATTCAGTTTTTTTATTTTACGTTTTTTAATTTCTGCTGAGTGAATGAGTTTTATTGGGTAGTGGATTAGCAAGTATATTATTTTCAATTCAGTTTTTTCTCTTCCTTCAAAGTAACCTCAAATGTCAGAATCAGGACGACGAATCGCTTCTGGTCCGTGAAAAACACATAGTTCGCGTTTTATACTTTTTGTCGCCAAACTCCGCAACCATCTTACAGTCAAAACAAAAAAAGTTGAATAAACAACTTTATGTAGCTTACAAGTACAAATATAAGCAACAATTGGCTTAAAAAGCTATCCAAGACCATTTAAAAAAATTTAATTAGTAAATTGAAATGTAAAAATATTAGTATTAAGAATTTTAATTTTTCAGAATCACCTAACAATCAGTAAAATCAAATTTATTTATGCAAACTGTGTAAGAATAAAAATCGAAAATGTGCACAGTATATTCTTATCCATTTAAGGAGGAAATAATTTCTCGGAAACAAATTCACATTTAAAAGACATTAAACTTTAGAATCCTATACTTCCTACTATTCCTATACTGTAATAATTAACTCATTACCGTTTGGGGGTCTGGGGGATTACCGTTTGGTTATAAAGGTGCCAGCAGAGATTTGTTAAGTTGAATATAATGCTTTATGAGAGGAATTGTAGTGCGAATAAGATTAGTTGTGCTTTACATTATTCATGAAAAATTTCTGCCGCTGTATAGGATGCTATGCTGGTTACTGGTTTTTTTTATAACTACATATAGGATACAGGCTCAGAATGGATATCATTATCTCAAAGATAAGGAACACCAGTTCTGTCAGAATCCTTATTTGCGGAAAAATGAAGATTATAAACAGTGGACAACCGGAAGGTAAGTAAAAGTGGGGCAACCTGAGAACAAATCATGGCAAGCAATCGGACCATTGTCGTACATTCAAATGCATGGTTATTTAATCAGTGGGGGATTTGGAATCGACTTGTTAGTTAGTTAGTTGATGTTGATGATGAAATGATATTAATGTATAAATTTGTGCGACATTGCACCAATTCGCTTCCTAAATTTTTTAAGAAGCACCAGTTAACTTATTTGAAATTTTATTGACTAACAAAATTTTAACTTGCGATAAGTATTGCGATGAACATTTTTGCTTAATTATAGCTGTTGCCACAAAACTATAGCATTCACTCACAACTAGGGATATTTATTACTAGGGTATGTTAAAAAACATTTACAGCCAAAATAATATATTCTCTGAAGTGCCATGTAACTGGAAATCATAATTTTGAAGGGATAGTTGTAGTTTGATGTGATTCAATTGGAGATGTTTTACACCCTTAAAAGTGAAAACAAACCAGTCCAAGATGCAAAAATTGCTCGTCAAAACTGTGCCACTCATCTCTGGTTACGTATATACGTATAATTTTATTTCGTTTTTAATAAGCACACACTGCTGTAAAACTTAATTTACTCAAGCCGTTGGCCAACTGGAGTTAATACTTTGTGTCATCGTCATTACTCAGGGTTATCACAGTTGTTCTACATATTTCGTTAAAATAGTTATTAATGATTAATAACTTCAGAAGTGAATTTATCTAGCATTTGCCTACCCAAGATTCAAACATCCTTCCCATCTACGTTGCTGCAAATTAAATCGTTGAACATTTTTAATTTGTGCGGTGCCAAAACTACACAAATTCAATAATGATTTACAACATGGAATAATAGAAAAGAAGGGAAAATGTGAAGGGATTTGGGTTATTGTGTTAATGGATTGTCTCTATTATTATTGTGTTTAAGAGTTTATAGCCGTAACAAAGTTTGTAACTGATTCTGATATGGCGATAAATAAAGCAATTCCAATAATAAATAATTTTCGTGCAACAGTTCCATAAAAGTATCCACAAGTCCACGATAACGCCCATTTGGCAATTTTAAATAAAACTCAACTACCAGCACCCCTGTCCATAAATATTTCGTAGTAATTTAGAAATCTGTTACCGAGTTTTTCTGGTCCTACCAGGACAACTTGGAAATGTTGATACTTTCTTTGAATGCTTTGTTTGTTTTTTTTGCAAGAAAACCACAACCACCATTACATATAATAATACTCTATTTACTCATAAATGGATGAGTAAATGGAATTTTCTTCTATGCCACCACTCTACATCATCACATAACAAGCTGTAATTGATCGATATGCACATAAAAGTTACGACATTTGTCGAGATATAAGAGCCATATTTACATTATTTAGTTGGCTGCTCTTGAAAATTTGGACGATCAGTAAAAGTTAAATGAATGAACTCTTTCTCATAAATTTCATTTTGATATGCATACTGAGACGCGAAAGATTCAAGAAATTATATACAATTAGGATCCAGGAATTTAAAAGTTGCAATATCATTTAAGCCGAGGAAATCTTTAACAGTTATAAACTCTATTTTGTTAATATACTCATCCTGCATTGACGTTCTTCAATCTGTTGATACATGATCCTCAATGTTAAACGTAATAAAATGTGATTGGCGTTATAGCTGCTAACTAAATTAACTAAATAACTTTTAATTAATTAGTAAATCTTACTAAAAGAAATTAATTCTTCAAAATTCAAGTCAATCAATTTTTTGAAGCAACTTGAAGTAGAATTGATGCGCATGTATTTATTTATGCCAAGACCAAATCATTTGACATTTGAGGGGTACAACATAAAAGTGAAAGTAGATTAATCCAGCACAAGCTCCTACCGCTGGAAAAAAGTACACGTTAACATGTTTCTGGCTTGGACTGCAACGCGTTAATGGTAGAGCGAGAGAGTTCCAGCTTCATCGGCGGTTGACCTTTCCGCCCTTGCCGATTATGGTAGTAGTGGTGACACAGACATTCCGCTCAATGGTTCTGATCATGACAGATGAAACTTCCCAAATGAGAAGGCCCCTTGCTCCTATGGTAGCCAACTAACAGCCTCAACCTCACGACCATGTAACATGCAACCGAAGCACACGGTCATCATCCACAAAAAACCGCAGACAAGTCTGAAAAGTAACTCTCAATCGCTCGGTCCTGGAAAACCAAAGCCGCACCGAATGCTCGTGCCTCATTAACCCGGAATGTCAATGCCTTATCGTCCGAGGGCGGCTGACAGGGGTGCAAATAAGGACTCGTCTTTATCAAATTTGTCTGCACACCCGCCGCTTGAACATCCGTCCTCCATCAAGCCACCACAACCTGTCAAGCCGCGAAGTAATATAAAGGAATGGTATTATGATCAACACCCGTCACCTCATTCAGAAAGAAAACCCTTGTCCCCCTCATGGGGACGGTCAGCATGCTCAT
>JAQIWO010000959.1:0-11600 GCA_034695405.1 Entomobrya muscorum | reverse complement strand
TAGCAAAAATTTGTAGTTTTACATTAATTGAAGCCGTAAAACATGGAAATAAAATGCATGTCAAAATGTCATCGTATACAAAGGCCTGACAAATCGACATATGTCCATGTCGTGGACATGTCGGTTGTCCTATGACATTGACTAGAAGCCAACGCTACTCCTGACATCTTTTAAACAGACAAGGTTGTTTCCACCAACCTGTTGCTTAAACTTTGGGCATTTTCCCTAGAGGTTTTGAAGCTACTGATCCAGCGATATGCGTTTGGAGCTGCTGGCGTTTTAGAAACGTATTTAAAGCTTTGAAGCATGGCATGTGAAAAATATGAAAATGAAAGTTCTCTCTGAGAGGAAACCAAATGTTATGTCCGTTTTGATATTCGAATTTGTAAATGGCCATTCTTAGGCGTTTTCATTTAAAACCTTGATTTTCTTTGATGAAGGGCTATTTAATCATTAAAATTGGTCATCTCGCCTAGATTTAGATTTCCTGTTTTTTTAATGAATGCTGTATACGCAAAGGTTCAGACAAATATTTCAAATAAAATTTCGTCCTAAAAATAAATTTCAAAACGTTTCTTCCTCAAGTAAAAATATTACTGAGCCCAGATTTGGTTTTCTTTCATGTCATGTCAAGTGCACTTCTTCCCCTTTTAATCCGCTTACCTCGACCCCATTAAATGCGGAGTGCCCAAAAGGTTTAAATAAATAAATAATAAAGTACAACGAAGCTTAAAAAGCAAAAATGTTTGTTCTCAGAAAGCATCCAGAAGGTAGATACCTAACAAATTATAATCATCCCGAGTAATTACCCTTCCACTATTGCAATCCTTTTTATGTTAATGGTAAACAATGGAAAAAGTAAGTTTGGTTACATTTTTTGGAATTTCAAGACGTGCAATATGGTTTTCTTTAGCTTTAGAATATATTTTTGAGCGTGGCCCCATCCATCGTTTTTAAAATCCATCGTTTACATTTTCAGTGCAAATTTAACCATGATGAAGTCTGCAAATCTGTGCCGACTGTCCTTTATCCTGCTCCAACTGAGCAGGTTATGGTGGAATGCTGAGGGCAGCGCCTGTTATACTTTTTGCCATATTTGGTAGAGTCCTGGTTTCGTTACCCGAGTTTTCCCACACGTTGGACATCAAGATCACCTTTGCAGTGATTCGGGCGTTTGTCGAAATGTTCCGCACGTCTGCCCAACGTCCAGCTGCTGCTTTACCAACAAAATTCAAAACGACACAGTGATCCCGTCAGCCTTGTCATCTGTCAGGTCATCTTCTCAATGTGGCTGTTGGGACTCTACACGGAAGTCTTGCCAGCCAGTGGAAAGCTTGCGTCTGGAATGGAGAGGATGTGACAAGAATACGCGCAATCCAGTTCAATCCACTTTCCAACTCGCTAGGGGAAGGCCGAGAGGTTGGATTTGCAAAGGGAGTGGTGCAAAAGTTGATTTTGTAAGTTGCAACTTTTCTATAAAAAATGCAACTTTATTCCAGTCTCATTTATTTATCCTGTTTTTAAATTACTCCGAACATTGGTTCGAAAAGTAACTTCTTGGAATGGCTTCAATTCGTTCAATTTGATTGTATAGTATAATTTTTTTTGGGATGGATGTAAGTAAGTAGGATGTAAGGATAAGGATGTAAGTGTGAAGGGAGTGATGGGCAAATAAATTACTGCAGAAGTATGTTCGAACAGATTCAGAGACAAAGATGATGACGATGTCTTTGGATGATTTACTCCTTGATCTCTCCCAAGTTGAGAGGGCTGCTGATAAATTTGTGGTTGGCCTTAAAGGCTCAATGCCAGTGAATATTGTGAGGTCGCCATCAGCTAATACAATCCTACCCATTGACGACACGATTCCTCACTCATTTTGAAGAAGACCTTCCAAAAATGCCAGCGCAGTCTAATGGAACAGAGATGCCCAATCACGTTGCCAAAATCAGTCGGAAACCTCCAGCATTTCAGTGGTAATTTAACGTTAAACCTCATAAAGCGATAAGTGCAGAGAAAGGATTCCAACTACCGCTATCGTAAATTGCAAAAGCAAAAAACTCAACATTATTCTCAGGGAATGTGGTCATTGTAGGTCCACTACGCAGACACAATTTTTGGATTGATGGAAGGCATGGCCAGCTTAGAGCTTGTAATACAAAGGCATTCTTGAAGATGAAGTGTCCTTCTAATCACCATACTACTCCGCGCGTATCAAATGATGATCTTCAACAAGTTTGGCCAAATGCTGGAGAGCAAACTACGACAACAGTGCATCCTTTTTAAAAACGCTAGCAGTGCCCTGCATCCATTACACCCCAGAAAAGCTGCCACCCCTGGTTTCTCTGGAGAACTACGACTGAAACATTGAAATTTCTGATTATGGCTCAAACACTGATTACAAGTCAAGGGCAAGTCAACCTACGTTATCTCGTCCTTCCACATGCACCTTCCTCCCGCCACGGTCTTAATTTTAGTCGACAATCTCCAATTTCGGTTGCTGCCTCCTCTCACTTCCCCAACCTTTCCTCTCTTTTCCCTGCCATCCGTCTCATACGGGTGGTCAGCTTGTTCATGCAGACCTGGCAGATTGTACGAAACCGACACACACATACACACATATACACTATTATACTAAACATGCTGCCAAGTATTTCCAATGCTCAATGTAATGACATCTCATGTAAACTTTTGAGAAAACTTAAGGGTAACGAAAACCATTTTTACGACAAGGTTCGCTACCGCTTTAATAATCTGGTTAAAACAACTTTATATTTAATTAGTGTCTGAACACAAATGTGACTTCTAATGAAGCGTTGTGGTAGAGGAAATGGGGAGTTTTCCTATCCCTTCGCTTTTCCCCGACAGTAAAAATTCAATTATTTTCACGCTGCTTAAGTTAATTGCTTTTGTCTCTGTATGCCAGAAAAACATTTTACGTAAACGATTGGATGAAAAATAAAATAAATTTGTTTTTAAGCTTACAAGGAAACCATTTTATGTGGAATTTCAGGTGATACATCTCATACAGCAGTTAACTTTACAAAAGTTTACTAGTGACAAGAAAACTTAATATTTTCCCCCGACGTTACACGAGCAAAAAAATGCTTTCAATTGGCCTTGCCTTGGTAACTTTAATTTTGACGAAGACATGCTTAGAATTTTCTAACGAAAATTCTTCAACTAATTCAGTTCTTAAATATTTTGCGGCTATCGTTTGGGTGAGGTCTCTACACCTAGACTAGACCATGTATATTAGCCTAGAAATAAGTGGTACAGAACAAGAAAAGCAGCTTGAATCAATGTTCTACTCGCGCTTGCTAACTACGGAATACGAAATTTTACATGCAAGATACTTTACCGCCTCCTAGTCGACAAGAGACGTCAGGTCTTTTATCTTTTGGTATTTACCATGAAGATTCAGACTTGCATTGCTGGGTTTATATCCTCCTAGTTACAATGCAGCAAACTTAAAATCTTCATTTTTTCTGAATTTATTTTTAATTTTGGATTGCTAGCGTAATACAGTGTCCGTGAGTTTTTAATTTAAAAAATTAACATTTTGTGTCTGTGAATGCTTTTGTACTTATCCTAAATGGACTCTTTTTGGGAATGGAACATGTATACTCCAAAAAGCACCAAAAAACAGGTTAGATAAGCATTCAACAAACGAAATTTTTTAGGTTACACCTGGGACGCTCCCCTTGTCAATAGTATTGTTGTGACGGAGATATCCAAGAATGCTAAATGACAAACAAGAAAGCCACGAAGCCTGATCGGGTTGCTATGTGGGCTAGCCAACGCCTGGAAACAACAAGCAAACAAGTGCAATGGTCTCGTTTAACTACATATCTTACTGTGTTAAAGTTCTACGTCGTTTTGTCCCATATGAAAACGTCGGAAGATAAAAAAATACGTTATAAATTTTACTACGTTTTCTTTATTCTGGAAACTCGAAAGTGTATTTTCTTGATTAGCTTCTATTCATCTGTAATAAAGTCGAATCGACGTTAATCCTAGTTCAGTCAAATGAATACAAAACTGCCAACTTACTCTGCGGTGTACGCTGTTACACTTTTAAAACACTACTTTATATATCTGTTGCAATTTGTAAGTATCAAATAATTTGAGAGAAACAACTACCTATATACTTTTTTGACGCTCATGCAGTATAAATAAAACATTTTAAACAAAAAAGAACACATTTCATGTTTCAAATGGTTTACGACTTAATGTTATGCACTGAAAGTATTGAAAAAAATTAATTTAAAGGTGGGGAAACGAAAACAATATTTTTCTTGTGGTCAAGCAGTTTCGTTTATTTGTTTATTGTGGGTTGTTTGCGGGTGAATAAAGTTTTAATTGTGTGAAAATATGTCTTTTGTTGCTGTAATTTACATACCTGGTTTCGTCTTGGATTTAGAGAACAAACTAGGCAAAGATGAACGTTCCACAGTGCAAAATATATTTAACAATTTAGTTTTGAATGGAAACTAATTTAATGCTTACATCATTGTGTGAAAGGCCATTACAAGAGAAGATGTTTAGTTACTTGTCGTTTAGAGAAAGAAGTTAAGACAGAGAAGTCTTCAATAATAAGTGAATGTGTGTGTGTCTTAATCGGTGTCGTTGACTCAGTCAAGGGAGAGAAAAACAATTTTATGATAACATCTAATCTCAAGCTTAGTCTTTATAAAAAAATGATTAGTCTCGTGAGGTATCAGTGAGTTAAAAATGAATTATTTAAGCTAGAAATGGGTTTATTTTTTAACAAGTTAGGGATTTAAAGCAACGAAACCGCTTGTTCCTCTTTACATAACTCCCAAAACGGTGCCTCCAATACTTGAATAAACGACATTCTATTGATCATTGAAACTTTTTTTTAAATATAAAAATTTTCATTTCACAAGGCTGTAAGAATATCTACGATGATGTTTTCTTTAGTGCTATTAATGGCGCTGATTTTAAAAGCCGTAAATAGCGATTCGACAAGTGAAACTCCTTCTTGGGTTGTCAATGAAACCCTAAATTACTTACCTGAATTCCTCAAGGCCTTTCGTGAGGCTGAACCAAAGGTCCTAAAGGTTCCTCCGTTGGCGAACCATCTTAAGGCACTGGTTTCCCACTTTGGAAAAGATCGTTGTCTCATTCTGTTTGACAACTACTTTGGCTTGGATATGAGCCCAGCAACCGCTTTCGACCACCCATTTATGTTACGAAGACTTAAGGCAGACATTGCGATTGACAAAAAATACTATTCATCCAAGGTGGTAGTTTGGGCGAAAACAATAAATAAATTTGCAAGAGAGGGAAAAGAGGGAACAGAGGCAAAGGAGTGTTTAGACCGGATTTCTCAGTTGAAAGGAAGGGTTAGACATCCCATTCATCACTGTTTCCCTACGTTTGCATTTGAAAAGTTTGCCTTGCGTTCAAAACCGTGGTCGTGTCAGCTCCAAGTTTCCCTGTACGTGCCCTATTTTGAGCAATCAACTATAGACCTCCCTGAATATAATATTTTAAAATACGGAACAGTATTTCGGGACTCATGGTCGATATCCGTTCACATCATTTTTACAACCAGAAGTGAGCCAGAAAACCGAAAAAAAATCTTTCATTGGGTAAGTGAAGGGATTTTAGCCTCCGGTAGTTCCTTGGATGCGGTAATGTGGTATATGGTGAAAACTAGTGAAAAACACGAAACAGGCGTGTCTTGTCCCCACTGCAGCTCAAGCATCGAGAGAATTTTAGATTCATTTACGGATTTCAATTTTAAGACTTCAGCGTTTCCCGCCAGACACGAACGTATTCATCTGTCCGTAACTTATGCTAGTCCAGACACGTCTTACAATATGAGAGGAAGTTGCACTAAGAGCACATCCGACAATCTGAAACATTCAAAACCGGAGAGACAAGAAAATGCACATATACGGATCTGGAACAATGTGCTGGGCAACTATACTTATAGTGTCTGGCCAGATATGGTATGCTTTCAGGGTGTCTTGCTTAAAAACACAGAAATAGAAGTTGTAGGTAGTGGATACGCACGGCAACATAATATAAATTTATGGAGTGGATTACGGTATAGAGGTGGTTGTCCGTTCCACAAGGAGTTTTGCTTTGATGACCTTCTGAATAGCTTGAGCTTTGTAGCGTGTAGTTGGTCAATTGAATATGAAACATTAGCGTTTTTGGAGCTCGTGCGAGTGTTCGAAGACCCAATCTGGATATGGATGCTGATTTCCATGGTTGTGGCTGCATACTTTATTTCATACGGTGAGACGCATCTGAAGCGCTCTTTCTTGCGGCGACTAGAGTCGCTTTGCATAATGTACTTGGAACAAGGCGACTGGGATTACATCAGTGCAAATACAAGAAGATTTTTACTCTTCTCACCGCTGTTGGCTACCTCGCTCATTTTGAGCAATGCCTGGAAAAACGACAACGTTTACAACATCGTCGTTCTCACGCCCCACTTGTCTTACAAGCGTTTCAGCCAACTGATATCACACAATTTCAATGTGTATTCTATGGTAGAATGGACTATGATTTCTTTAGGTTCTGATGATGGAATTCTACCCCATACTCCTGAAATCAATTGGCAAAAACGTGAGCCACACGAATTATATGCTACTCTGACGGATTCGGGGAAGTATGCAGTCATAAGGGCACAATCTGAAGTGAGTAGATTGAGTCGCACTCGTTCTTCTATCCAGCGTGGCTTCTATAACGATTCACTGGACCTACAAGTTGTCAATGAAACGTATTTGCACGAAAATACCACGGGACTACTTATGACAGCTTATCATGCTGTCGCAGCCTTAGGGAAAACCGATCAGTCAACATTAGATCAAGTGTTCTATCAAAACTACAAAAATTTGCAATCCGACTTTGTCAGCAATGTAATGAATCAATGCAATAATTCAGCATTTATTCTGGGACATGATAAAGCCACGGATGAGTATTGGAGACTTCTGAAAGATGGAAAGTCACCTGGGCAGCTTCATCTGGGCACTGAAGAGTCCTACCTTGCCGCGCACAACAACTTTGAATTAAGCGGCCCTGTGCCCCCATTTATTAGGCGGAGAGCGCAAGGAATCGCACCATTTGGCATTATGGACTGGTGGCCAAGGGTTCTTGGAAAGGATAAGCTGCTAGCTGGAGGACAAGCGGAAAGATCCGAACCAAAAAAACCAAACATGAGTGGGAACGTTTTGATCATATTTGCAGTGTGGCTTGGAGGACTTGCTATTGCAGTAATCGTTATGGGGACGGAATATCTGTTGAATGTGCCCTTCCTATATGCCTTTAAAGTGTTCCTGTCTGAGGTTTCTCGGGCAGTGTATCTGATAGATGCTGCCATGAAAAGACTCATGCGAAAGAAAAATAAGGTTAGGCCATCATAGGTGCATGTCCCTTCGAGTTTCAAGATTTGAAATAATGAAACGCTAATAATGTGAATTTTAGCTAAATAAGTAAGTACATAATATTTATCTTACCTAGCCACATAATTTTGAGATGATTGGTGTAAAAGTTAAGTGGTCAAAATATTTAATCAAATCACTTGTTACTTGTTACCTGTTACTCAAGTCGTATTTATTCACTGGAAATGCAATAGTTGCATACAAAGTTTGCACCAAACGTAAGAGCTTGCTTATTAATTTAAAAATAATACTTGAGATGTCACTCAGAAGTAAAAATTGTAGAGCTGTTAAACAATATCTGTTAGTAAATTGAGTCTGCGGTCAACAGTTTTTGTTTTTGCAAAGTAAAACAGGAAGAGGCGAAATGCATAAAATACATTTAAATATAAATAGCTTAAAATTGCCTTTGATATTTTGAACTAAAACTTCATCGTCATTTTAATAATATTATATAAATTTGGATTTAGATTTATATTTACTTAATTCGCTATTGAGGGTCCAGCTTCGGGCGTGTACTATAGAAAGTATACTAACAGTTGCATTTTATTTTAAATGTTCATGACGACGGTATTGCTTCAAAAATGTTAACATTTAATCCGTGTAAGCGCATTTTTTCTCTCAGTTTTAAATCCGGTTAAGGTGCAGTGATGTAAAAACATAAAATTTACAGCATGACTAAATTTTAAATGCATAAAATAGTTTCGAAGCATGGAATGTCGCCATATTTTTTTGTTCCCCATTTGTAAAGTTGTTGTAAGCAGAATAAAAACGAATACTCCTGATAAGTTTTGCTGGTAAAAAATACTTGGTTTATTTTGTAAATTTCCTTGCATCCTCACTACGTTTAATCGTGAGTTTTTTAAGCAGCATGTTTTAATTTTTTTTAAACATTACCCTTTTTATTAGCATGATATTTGAACACAGCTGAAATCAGTTGTTTTTACCAATAATGCAAAATGGTTTGCAATTGTATACTCCATCACGAAGTTCATGATAAGATAAAATATTGCCAGCATTTCTGCTATCAGCTTATATTGTGAGTATTATACACTATGGGATTATAAAATGGGGTGTGGATCCTTACAAATTAATTTTCCTTCAAAGAAAAATCAATAGGTTTTTTATATCATATTTTCTGCCACTAATTTTTAAAAAACAACGTCAAAGCGTAAGCTTAAAATATCAGGAATTCAACTTACAGTAATATATATGAAAAAATTAGTTTGCAAACTGTGGCAGAACGTAGAATATTAAAATAAATTTTATAGGCTAGTGTACTTTCTATTATAATATATTAAGCGAATGGACCTAGCAGATGCTCGAAAGAAAAAGGAAGGGGGTTTTAAACGGAGATATACAGTTTTACACAGTATTTCCAAACTCTGAAACATTCCAAAGGATAAAAAATGACACATACTTTCAACAAAATTCAATGATTCTTGTTTATTTAACTATTTTACTTGTCCAATTTTGCAATTTAGCATTTTACAGCAATACAGATGAGCATTTTTTGTACATGTATATACTTGGCTTCTACAAATAAATTGGCAAATAAAATATCACATAATAATTTCCCAAAGTATATGCATACTTATAAAGTCATGTGGGAATTTTTATTATAAATATATGGCATTAGTATTTTTAATGAGATTGGCAATGTTACAATTGGATAGGTGATTTCGGACTAAATTTATGCTAGTTTCTGCATTGTATTTAGAATTTGAAAAAAAATGGATAGATAGGCAACTTATGCCGTAACATACTCGTAACTAGTCCACACACCACCCTTTATGCTTCAATCGTTTGTAAATGGGCGTACATTTACGCAATTTGCTGGCGGTTGGTTGGTCTCTTTGAAATCGACTCACATTTTGTGCTTGCACGGAGGATACAATTTCTTCAATGCGATTTGTGCCTTTGTTTTCATCGTAATCGCTCGAGTCGTCTTCCTAATATCTCCGCTTCAGCAGCCCCACCCAGAACCCTGTTTTTTGTCCAGGAGCTTCCACCATTATCATTTAACTAACAAATAGTCATTAATTTTTTAATTTAGTTAAAACACCTACACAACTCATTTGACTAATCTTTGGGGATGATTTTCATTTTTGTTGTTGGAAAGGCTGTTGTTGTGGAATTTTGGCTGTCCTTCCAGTTTTTTTTTAAATTAAAAATTCAATTTTTTTCGAGCTGCTTCAATGAATTGTTTTTGCTCGGTAGAAAAACAATTTTTGTTTTTGAGACTCCTGAAATAGTTTCCTGATTACAACGTTACACGTGGAATATTTTTTCAGTCGTTTTGAGCAATTAAATAAATTCCCGTTGACTCGGCCACGGTTATTATATTTTCTCAGGTAATTCTTTAAAATAAGTCTGCTTATACAGTCATCGTGTAGAAAAGCTCTGTGCAGAAATATTTTGTTTGGATTGGATTAATAGCGGAAAGATGTACAGGTACAAAATAGGACAACTTGATCGGTAATCCGGCACCCGTCATAGTTCTTCAGTTGTGACATGTTTATACATTCAAATTCTAAATAGGATCTCTTTCATTGCCTCAAAAATAAGCATGGCTGTTTATTGTATGTAACGGAAACTATATTTTAAGGACTAAACTAAGCTCAACGCATCCAACTGACCCAGTAGGTGTCATTCATAATTTGTAATGACAATTTATTAGTCTAGTTGCAACTATCAGTAGCAAATGTTTGAGAAATTATCTTCTAGCGCTTATTTAATAATTACGGAATTTAATGTGTTGAATATCACAAACATTTTTAATGTCGACATTTTTTTCTGTTTCAGAAACCCAAAAGTGGTTGCATAAGCTTTCGGAAAGAGAATCATTGGGTTTTACACCTTGAAAGCTCCCCTTGTCAGTAGCGTGCAAAAATATACTAATTTCATGATACTGATTAAAAAATAGTTATTAAAAGCTGTAAGAAACTAAATCGATGACAAGCCGAGGATAACTCTTATATGGTTTTCGACAAACGTGAAAGCCACGAAGCCTGCTCGGCTTGCTACGTATTTTTACGACTGGCCAACGCCCAGTTACTTAGAGTAAGAATATGACTCATATCATTCCACGCGTTACTGTGTTAAACTTTTAAGCTGATTTGCTTTGTTTGAAAGCTTCAGCTCATCACGCCACGTCAGTTGTATAAATATTCGTCGCCTTTGAGAAGCCATATCTTCTTGTAATTATCTTCTCCTCCTAAAAAGTTTTTTTTTCTATTTTGAATCCAGAAACTAAAACAGAAACCTGTATAAAAATAAATGATCGGGGTTCTATGACCGGAAAATATATTCACACTTCCCGAACTGTACTCTACTACGAGACATTGCATTTTAATAAACGTGGGAAGTGAAGGTTTATACAAAAATGTGTAATCTCTCAAGATTTAAACGGTTTTATATGATCGATCAAATAAACTTAGCAGCTGAATCCTAAAAAACTGAAGTTCTATCAAGGATTTGGCTCTCATGGGTCATAAGCATATGCATGCCAGATAGGATTCCCTTAAAAAGGTTTTTGAAGCTTTGATATTGTTTTAAAGTATACAAAGTGCATTTGAAGTGAATTTTTCACTGTTGGAAAGCCAATGAGATTTAATTTCAGTTGTAGTCTTGATGCTACACCAGAGTGGCCTTCAAGATGTTTTGGAAAAGAAACATTCAGTTAAAATCGGGTTCAAATTTTTTAAAAAATAAACAAAGAATAAATTAATTGTAAGCTGTCTTCGAAACCAACAGTAATTATGGCGATGATAATCCAAATTTCCATTTTAACTTGCATTGTGTGCGGGTTGGTGGTGGGAAATGAAGCACCCTGCCAAGTGAAAATTTTAAGAAGAGCCTTGCAGAACTTAATGGAGACAGTAAGCGCAGAACCTGGAAAGTATGAGCTCTACTTTTACTCGTTCGACCTTCGAGGCTGCGAATTTCCGTTGGATAAAATTCGGTACATGAGTCTCGCAAACTCTTCGGAAAATCTCGACCACCATTCTCGTTTTAAACACTCGCAGCCGTTTCATCTTATCTTGAAAAGCAATGAGTTTAATACATTCCCCTTCTACCAATTTGCGATGCACCCCTCAGCACTTTTCATTTTTATTGCACCAAAAGCCGTGCACAAGGATCAACCTCCAAACACAAATCAACTGTTTTCAGTGGAAACGA
>JAQIWO010000958.1:0-11600 GCA_034695405.1 Entomobrya muscorum | reverse complement strand
AACGAGTAATGATGCATTAATGACATGTTAGTAAAGTTCAATGGTTATCAATGAAAGACCAAAGGCTATCGTTCATCGATAAGCACTGATGTCTTATTTCGACTCTTCGCAATGAGTAGTATCATTTTAATATATCACATGCCTTATACAAGCAAAGTTCCATGGTTACCAATAAAAGGTCAACGGTTATCATTCATCGATAAGCACTGACATCAGATTTGGACTTTTATCAACGAGTAGTATCATTTTGATATATCACGTGACGCATATCAGTAAAATAACATGGTTATCAAGAAAAGGTCAAACGCTTATCGGGGGCCGATAAGCTTCAAAATCAATGGACACCGAGCTCAAAGGTTAAGTAATAGATTGGTGAAAACAGAAATAGAAATATCCTACTCGTTCAAGAGATATCGTGCGGACAGACAGACAGACAGACGGACGGGCATTGCCGAATCAATAAGTAGCTTCGCCACTTTATAATTCACGTTAACAATAGATGTGGTCAAATGTTATGTTTTTAAATTAACAATTTCAGTAGAATTTCGATGAGTTTTATTTAAATTGGAGTCTATCTCAAATTAACAAGCCGTTACGCATTACCATTCGTGGATTTCATTCGTGAATACCACAACAAACTTAGAAAATGAAGCTTAATACTAATAAGTTTTATAAGTTTTAAGACAAAAATTTAGAAACTCCAGAATTTTTTGTGCATTTGATACTTTTACTGACAGTGTACAAAAGTAAACTTCCGATCTAATTTCTGAACGAAAAAAATTATACATCGCCTAGAAATTGTTTGCTTTGTTATATGTTTTTATGACGGATGAAAACTAAGTCCAAATAAACCTTGATTTTATCATCATATTTTACTAGGATATCATTGCAAAAAAGTTAGAAGTAACAAATTTATGTTGCCGCCCTTGTCAATCAAATTGCCACGTATATTTATTTCATCTTGATAACATTTATAACATTAGAAACAAACATATATGGAGACCTTACTTGGTAAACGGGTTTTGGAAATTTAAAAAACTTTCAAATCGTTTTGTCACAATTATTGAATTGTTCCGCCAAAAAGAAGAATAAATGTCAATGACCATAAAGCAATTTTATCGGTTTTTAAATTGTTCAAATTTATTTATTACAATTGACGCGACAATAAACTATATTTTGACTAGATACTCATAAGCAACCTGATATTGCACCGTTTTAAAAGCATAACTGTCGATTTTTGGCCCTTACTATATTTCACATAAGCTATATTTATCAACATCATTATCATTATCATCACCATCATACAGCTTAGATTAAAAAATACAAACTGAAATATAAAACATCTTGCACAAAGACAAAAAAAAATTATAATGCTGTAAAATAGTTTTAGCATAGAATACAAATCACTCAGATTTTTTAAAATGTATTCGTGGCAAAGAAATAAGTTTCGTGTAGAAATTGCAATTCAAGTATTAAAACTTTTTATTTTTATAATTACTGAAAAAAATAGAAAACCTGCTGCGATATTAGGGAGCTACCCAAAACCTTCAATTAATAATAGAATGCAGTACGTATAACCGTTTGTGTGGCTCCCAACTATTGTTAGAAACAGCAATGCGTAATTTCCAGCCGGTGAAACATTTTCGGGGAACAGGTTCATCTGGGAAAGCAGTCCACTCGATTCTTTCAGTCTATTCTAGTGGTCTATTCAGTTCTGCGTGTACATCTTCCTTCTTACCCAAGGCAGGATGTTTTCCTCCCAAATCAGAGCATTTGTGTTCAAACCAGTTTGCAAAATAGCAGACTTATTCTTCTGTCGCTTCAATATGATGGAGTAAATCAAGGTTTTAATTGTAAATTAAAATATCTTCTAAATCGTGTACTTACCTTTGAACAAATAAAATTGAATTTACTAACTTTATTTTAAGGAGTACGACATAACAAGCCATGACAAGATGACATGATAAAAACTCGTTTAATACAACAACAAGTGGATGCATTACAGAAAAAACTATTTAATAAAAATGTTGGTTACACATGGCTTGGCCTGGAATGCTGTAACAGTGCGAAGTAGAATAACAAGCGCTCTTAACTATTCATGTGAGGAGAGTTGAGGTGCGAAAAGTAGTTTTTAAGACCTAAGATTCTTCATGTCAGTCTAAGCTCAACATGGAACTCTAAGGACATACACTTATAAAGCTGTAAATTTACAAAGCTGTGGATATTAACGAAAATAACATCAGCGTGTTTATGAATTGTTGTATGAGACTTTGACAATAGCCTCGACGAAAATATAATTTGAAGGGTCCAGTTAAGGTGAGTAGAGAGAAGGTCCTTTTAACCGACATCTCTGAGTTCTTTCGCAGCACATTAAAATTGCCTCAAGTAAGGGCTTAAAGACTGGTAATTCATAAGCAAATTCGACAGGATTTGACATTCTCTGAGATAAATGTTCTTGAGATAAATTTTTTAGCAATTCTAGGAATCTATCAATGTCATTTTAATGATCCTACCGCTTATTATTTTTTCCTCTTCTTCATAATATAATCTAGGCATAATTATTCGTGTTATAAACCACGTAACAATCCCACAGGCGAAACAATATTTTCAGATCTTAAAAACGAACCTTCACACTGTTGTAATTTGTTCTTGCTATTTGCTGCTTGCTTGCTAAAGTTGATAGTTGACATTCAAAAAATATTTTAAAAAATTTTCGTTTTTGCTATTTGTTATTATCCGAGTTGAAGGTACTGAAGTCATGGAAATTTTAGGAAGCTTATCACTACTCAAACTCTTGCTTGCAAGTTTATTGCTACAGGCATCCGAATCTTTAGTTTTGGACGACATGCTTCGATTCAAAGAGGCTCAAAGGTTTCATCGCTATTGGCCATTTCTTCGACTCTTCTCGCACTGCACGTTCCACTTCTCTCGAAAGCCGGACGCTTGGTTAGATTTATTCGAAAGCGCGCTACTCTTCTGTAATCAAAATATGAGCATCAAAGGCAGACCGTGTGTTAGTCTTCACACCAGCACCAGACTCGATGGAAACCAAACTTTGAAGAAAGAGCAGAAAAATATGGAGATTGAAAGTTTGTCAAATATGTATACCCACAATGTCATGGCCACATCTCACTCATCTTCTTGTCGTGTCTTTTTGCCAAGTGTGGCTTTCCCAAATCTAAAGAATCCGAATCATTCATCCGAGCTGATTTTCGAAGGATATTATTCTCCTGACCACGTCTTGATTCCAGTGTCTTTGCACATGCTGGAAAATGAATTCTACTCACATTTCAAGAGCTTTCGCATGTATTTTATGAGCAGCACCAAGCCTTTGATTTTGACTGTTTGTGTAACATGTTTACTTGCCGTCCAAACTGTGTATCATGAGGATCACGTGAAAGAAGTAAAGCTAAAAAAGCATCACATATCTGTCGAAAATTTAGTATCGGATCTAGACGCTTTCGGAACTGGCAGGTTAACAAATCCTCGACTTGGTTGTCCTTACGAACGGGTCCAAGCAAAACAAAGTCCTCGAGGAGCTAATTTGCTTGTGTGCATGATAGACACAATTCAATGGTTCCTCAATATAAGCCACTCAATAGACAGGTCAGACATGCCGTACTTCACAGTAACATCAAAGACAGATCGACGGCTAACGGCTTCTTTTGGCTCAAGATTCACTGGGTTACGATACTTTGTTCTTATTAGAAAGCCAGAAAGAAGTCTCAGCAGCTCTAACGTCTTTGCACTGGTTTCCCCGTTCGATTTAATCGGATGGGCAATGGTCATTCCGACCTTCATGTATCTTGGATTAGCCTTGAATTGGACTGGGTACTCCCACGGCTCGTATTTCTGGGTATTTGGAACGATGTTAGAACAGCTGGACGACGCAAGGAGGCAAATAAACTACAAGAGTTGGTTTCTGGTAGCTTCTTGGCTGCTGGGTGCAATTCTGATTCGAAATTCGTACACCTCCTCAATGTACGCACATATGGCAACAGAAACTGGACCAGGATTCGTACCAAGTTCACTTCCAGATTTGGCTCGTCACACAAAATATCAGTATATAACAGACCATGAATCCATTACAAGGATGTATGCAATGGTGCGACATATCTACATGAAAGGGTTTAACGGAAGATTAATGTCTTTAGAGGAAACAGTCAATGAAGTTCTCCAAAGGGCTTGGCCGACTCAAGGTAACTGAAGAATCACTATGCGGGTTGAGGATAATTTTATTAGTTATGACCTTCACCATTTGGTAGAGATGGAAGACCAGTCTGTAAGCATGATATAACATTCTTGAATTCATAAATATAATTTAATTATTAGGTAAACCAGCCTTTTGTAGGTAACTTATAAATTCAGGTTTCCAAGAAGTATTCCTCAAAAACAAATAAGCTTAAAACGCCCACATCTAGAACAGATTTAGATGTTATTAATTTTTAAATCGTATTTATTCGCTGCAAATATACTTATTTCATGATCGCTAAATGGTCTTTCATCTCCGAAAAATGGAGAAAAGTTCATTTGTGTCATAAATAATGAAATGATCCTCAATTCACATAGTGACTCTACAGTTAACTTGGGCCGACTCTTTTTTTAACAGCTTGGTATCATAAAAGCACTCATTCTCTTAGTGCTTCACTTAGACAACAAATTTGCAAAAACCATCCGCTGGTCACGTGGAGGTTCATACCAAACTTTCGCCAAAAAATTGAAAGTATGAGACGTGGTCAAATTACTGACTGCGTGGACGAAAATCGGTTTGCCATTTTATATCTTGAGAAGCCTGACCGGAGTTTGTCTGATATTTTGAAATTGCAGCTGTACTTGTTGGAAGAGTTCTACATAATTGAGACGGACGAGAAAAACTTCGTTACTCGTCAATTATCGTGGAAATTTCCGTTCGGCAAGAAAATAATTCGATCATATTTTGAAAAAGTGTTAGCTTGGATCACTGACTCGGGAATCATGTCTCTGCAGACTTACTATCACAACAATTTCAAAACTATTTATTCTTTACACATTCATCTTAATAGAATACAAGCTAATTCAGCAGAAACCGAAATGATGTGGAGGGCCTTCAAACAGTGGAGGAACCACGGCTGCTTTAGGGTCTACAAAGAGATATGCTCGCAGGACGACCTACGAGACAGGCCCACGGAACGAGCCGCACAATTAAAGGATTTCGTAGTGGTCTGGATACTCTACGCCTTGCTAGTCTTTGCAAGTGAAGGAGCTTTGGTTTAAGAGATTTACACTACATGCTTTGCACGCAAGCCACTTTAAAGTAGGTAAGTCAACATATTAAGAGATAATAACAATTAGGGAAACAGTTGATAAGTTGACCGTAGGAACCAATTTGTGCATGATTGGTAAATAAAAAGATGTAATACTAAATGTAAGCTAAATATCGAAAAGCTAATTACTTGATGTACTAACTGTAAGCCAACAATGTAGAATTAGAACAATCTTTGCTAGATGAAAAATTTAACAGTTAAACAAAACAGAAAAAACAGTTATACCATCTTCTTTGTCCACACATTTTTTAACCTTTATTTTAGTACACTCTTTTAACTTTCAAATAAAAAAATTCTTCTATGAGCTTTAAATAAATAAAATATCATGTTTGAATTTAGAAGTATTTAATGAACTTAATTCAGGATAAGCACATGCATTTTAATTATTTGTTTCGAAAAAACCATAGTTTACAAAAAAGAAAGTTTAGCATCAAGCGTACTTTTTGTTTTGAAAATGCGATTTAATGCTCGCTTGACATTACACATACAATTTCAAAAAGTCAGGTTTTCAAACAGTTTACTTGTATTTTTTATTTGAATTGATCATTGGAATGATGGTTACAACTTCAATCGTCATTTCGCCGAAGTTTTAAGGAATTTTATATTATTTCTGGAATTTTATTTCTCCTGCAGCTACATAAATAAATATAAACTACACGTATGGAGGAAATTACGTTGTCTTTTCAATTGTCAAGAAAACACAGAGAAAAAACAATCCCGTTCAGTTTTAATACGTAGTTGACTCATTAGTGGGGATAGCTGATGACATATTTCAATCGTTAAAATAATCTCATGAGAGGTTCATGACAGTATTCGTTGCCATTTATTTACTTATTGGACCTACTCCAAAAATATTTGCTTTGAATAAGCACAAAGCATACATTTTTACAGTGTACTGGATTGGAATACCGTAATTGGTACATTATTTACTACAATATGTGCATTTCATAAATGTATGTTTAAACTTAAATAAAAGTTTAGTAAAGCTTATACGCGCTAAAAAGTCATCAAAGACCGACATTTAGACTTCATTCACCATATTCTCCATTTTCAACTCTCCCATTTTATGGTTCTCCTAAATAAATGCTTTAATTTACTTATTGAAGCATGGCAACGGACAGCATAACCCTGCTTGTTTGGAAAATCAGCTTTTCGTTTACTCATAAGACTTGCTCAGCACCTGACCAAAATACAATCATAACTTATGTAAATATTTACGGACGTCGCATGTCATAAAAGTTTTGGACCCTAGCGTGACAGTTGAAATATCTTATTCAAAACTCCTTAGCATCTAACCGCAGTAAAAGAATAATGTAATGGCCAGTGTTGAATTGCTACATGCAAATAAGTCTGGTGGGTTAGCTCTATTTTTACCCCATGAAAGGTATCCAAATAAACCCAACTGTATTTTTAATTTAATCGACGGCGTACATTCGCTTGTCATAAAATCAAAGAAATTCTCATACATTCCTAATGATTACCCAAATTAAATTTCCACTTCGGTATGTTTGTCTGTTTTTACAAAAACATTCTAGAATTTTACTGAATTGACCAAATTAAAAAGTGCTCGGAAACGCAAAGCTTTCCAGGCAATCTTATTGCCCTTCTTCAACACAAGTCCAGTTCTTATATTTAACTTTGCGCCCAAATTTAAGTAACTATTCAAAGATGCAAGCTGTGTGCGTGTAATAATTTATACTTGAGAAAATGAGTTTACTGCAAAAAGATAACATTTACTACACGTTTTCAAATAAAATACTTGTCCCACAGAAATAATTTCATCTTCCCTCAGAGCTAACTGGTTTTCCAAAAATATGCTCATTTTGATACTTTTCAGCAAAGTTGGCTAAAACAAAGTGGAAAATCAGGCTATTGTATGTAAAGACAAATTGTACGCCATATATAGTATGCAGCGTATTCAGTACTTAAAATTTCTACGATTATGTTGGCGGATTCGATTCTCCGTTTATGTAAAGCATTATAAATTTTTAATGACCTGACCGAATTGAAAATACTCAGAAATTCAAAGCCAAATAGCATAAATGGGACGGTTGTTTGTCTGTAATCACTAATCACCATGCGGAAATAAAGGAAGCCAGACAAAAAATATACTTTCATGGTGTAAGCGATTGTAGATAACTAGAAGAACGAAAAATTGCAAAAGTTTTCTGGGAAATTAAAGCTTGCAATGACCAAAGCATCAAAGTTTATGATATACAAACACACACATATACTCTTTAGATTACGGCCGGTTAATGATTACTAAATCACAATAGAAACCAAGCAGCCTTTAAATCAAATGCATGAGGCGATAATTTTTACGACGAGCTAATAATGCCAAAAACAAAACTATTTGTGGGATTAACCTATATCGTTTAATTATAACCTCGAAGCCCAAATAAAAAGTTTGACAAGGAAGAAATTAGGACAATTAGTTTATTTTTGCATGTCGCTTACAGGTAAACATGTTTGTTTATTCTGTGCGTTATTTAAAAAACAAATTAAATTTCATTTGGATTTACATATATTTACTGATACTGATACCAGACAACATCAATTTATTTTTGTGTTTTTATTTTTTTCTTTAAATGTTTGAAAAACAGTCTCTCTTCTGTTTATGTAAAAAGCGACTTGTTCAGAATAGATTTCATTTTAATCGGTGTTGAACTAATACTACTTTTCGTTAATGTGTTATCCAACAGTTTGCAATTCAAGGTTAAATTAGATTTAATCTAATGTCTAGCCATTAGAAAGCAATCAGTTCCCTATTTCCCTGTCAATTTCCACAAACCCTGTTGTTTTGCATGTCAAATTGCAAAAACTCAATACAAATAACTTTATGAAAAGGCAATGCTAGTTATATTGGTACTGTGTAATCTTTAGTGCATCTAGAACACAATCATTTCAATTTTTGCGCAAATAAATGAATTGTTTTGACTGACTACATGCACACACACACTTCAAAACAAGATTGAATCCGATATATGTGGCATAGTAGATAGCCATCAACATCAAAATATTTTTTAGACTTAAGAGCTTGCTATTTGCTGCATAATATTATCCTTAAGCATTTTGTTTTCTGCATGTCAAAAAAACAAAAGCTCAAATCAAATACTTGCTTATGAGGAAAAGGAAGTAAGTAGATATTAAGTTTTTATTCCAATCCGTTTTAATGTTATAAAAACAGTTGCCACATTCAGACTAACTTAAACACTCAGTGCAAATTTTGGCATCTTACTGTAACTGTGAAGACTGTAACTACGGTCTTGCATTCACTCAGTTTTATAAACTTATTTCTTTTGTAAAGAGCTTAAAATACATAGTTCTCTTGTCAACTACTCATATTCATACACTCATTTAAAATATACATATATGTTTTTCGATTTGCTACCTACACCCTATTTCTACACACTTTCTAAGTGTCTACTCTTTTAAAATATATCGAAGCCAAAGCCACAAACTCGAACCCAAAATGTCTACCAACCGTTATCCTGGTTTGCTCTCCGAAATAGAAATTCTAGCATTTAAACTCCACTTTTTCACTTTCGGCTACGCCTGGCCGTTCCCAATCCTGATAAACAAGGACTTCACAGCTTTTGAATGGAATACTTCCAAAGTCTCAAAAATCGCTACATGTACCTCCATGGTAGCCTACATGCTATACACTTTAACTAACTTGTGGGTGATTTTTGAGTACTCATATTTCAACCCATGTCCCACCTATCAAAGAGTTAATCTCATTGTTCAGCTTTTAGTAATAGTTAGTAATCTCTCTCTGTGCTATAACCTCTTTGCATGCTACAGATTTGAAGCGCTTCCAGCAGGCAATTACTTTTTAAACGTGTATGCATCTCTGCTGCAAACAACCCCTTATAAACGACAAATCAAAAGTGAGCCCACAGCATCAACAATTTTGCTTATAGTAATAACAATGATGGGCGCTACAACGCCCATCATATTTGGTATTGCTGTGGTGACATCTGATGCAGAGGCATCCTACTTTGTTCTAGAAAAACTACTGCCCAGCCCTGAGACTCGAAGTAGATCAGTGATTTTGGGAGCGTTAATATTTCGATTCATATTGAATACAATTTTAATGATTGACGTAGCTCGACACATATCCTTCTTTTTCATCATTGGTCTTTGCCTTATGCGACGTTTGGAGGATGCCATGCTAATTTTTCTTGGGAGAAAACAAAAATTCAAACATTTTTTAGTCTACTATTCCGCATTTAAGTATCCAGTGAAAATGGCTGATTTGTATATAAAGCTGATATCTCATCTTGGTCTGTCGTGTAGTTTCTGGGCTATCATTGTGGGGATTTGGATTTGCGTGAGGACATCCATGCTTGAAATTTCTGCACTTCTTTATATCTCCGCTGCGACTTTGACTGCATTCTTATTTGCCTTCACGTTATTTGGCTTGATAAACTTATGTAACACCATGGACAATACTATAAATGCAGTTGTGTTCCATCGCTCGAGATGTAAACTGAAGCTGGGCTGGAAAGGGTTTGGATTTGAAGACAAAGTCAGCTACAAATACTCATTGGCTGTTTCACCAATACAACTCAAATATGGATGTTTCATGAATTTGAATCAAGAGTTTTTGAAGTGGTGGTGCACCTGCTTGGTGGAGAGAATGTTTGATACTTTGCTTATATTTGATCATGCATAAATCTCGCTTTAGACATTTACTATTTAATTTCACATTTATGTTCGTATAATGCAAATTACACAAGTATGGTCACCGCTTATTTTGTCACCAATTGCTGCTAATTTAGAAAAAGGTCAGATACGAGTTACCGGTACCGTCTAGAAATAATGCACAATAGTAATGTTTTCACTTACAACGTATATTTGTTAGCACCTTTTCATTGCAGATATTGTGCCGTTTTTATAATAAATTTGTGGCCTTGATATAAACGAATCCAAGTATTTGATGAATAACGTGTTTTTAACTTTTAAAAATGAAAGAAGTAAATATTCTACGTTTAAACTTTATAATAGACTTTAATAAAAATGCATATATAAATGCCCGTCTATGATTTTACATTTTAAGTGATTGAATTGAAAACAAAAATGCTAAGAAATACGAGACGCAAAAGAAATAATGAAACGGCGCGGTCAGTTTATTTTTAATTCTACAAAATTATATACTGTATTTAATACTGTGGTGTAATTCTACGCCGTAAAAAATTAACCAAGAGCCAGTAGACAAACTCAGAAGCCATAAATCGTCAAATAAGTATTTTAATGTGCATGAAGATAGCCTACAACTCAAAATTGATTAAAAGTGGAAATCCTTCCTTTCTTTTTAAGCAATAGACAAACCACCAAACTTCATATAAACTGCTTCATAACTTCATAGCACACAACTTCTCTTTTAAAATGAAAGCTTTTGCAATTCATTGTCTAAATGAGCCCAGCAAAGCTAAGCCATGGCAAAGTTACGAAATGTAAACGCCAGTAAAACCAACAAACCTGAATATTCCTCGGATATGCTATAAGAAAAAAGATGATGTCAACATTAGAAAAGACTCATACGAACGAATAACGTAAGTTTATTTGCAATACATAATCCGGTTTAATAATAATAACGGTTTGGTTTAATATATGAGTTTCAGAGAAAAATCTAATTTTCCGCGAGCGATATTAATCCTAACTTAGCATATGTACATGTCTGAATAGAAAATAATTTTGTCAAAATTAAGTTCGAAAGTTGAACGAGTACAAGTACGCTTTCAAGTCATTTGTATTTAATGGCGTTTCTTTTAACTTGCTCTTCCTCATGTGGACACATTAGCCCAGCATTAAAAACTGAAGCAAAAAATGATTCTTGTGTGATAAAGTGTCCCAAAAACATTTGCACGAGTACTTCAAAATACAAAATAAAAATTCAATATAGATTGTAGTGTTGTGTTTGCCTGCTCAAACCAGATTGTTCATTTTCCCCAAAAAATGTTGAAGAGTTGTGCAAATACGTTGGTTAATTTATAATGTAATTTGTCATAAATTTTTCATTCCAAGTTTTGAAGCTTAGTCATACCACTACGGATATCTCACATTTGTACTTATGTACGCATACATACATAAATATAGAGTAGAAGAAATGATTTCAAATATTCTCACCAGTAATCGAATATAAACTCTTAGAAATAATGAAAGACCTCCAGTAAAAAACCGGAACCAAGGATTAGACGAGCAAGCAAACTAGACATAATAATAAACCCAGCAAGCTAGCGCATAGCAAAGTGGCGAGCTACAAATACTAGAACCATCAAACCTTACAGTGGA
>JAQIWO010000957.1:0-11600 GCA_034695405.1 Entomobrya muscorum | reverse complement strand
TCTTTCAAACCAGTTCCTTTATTTTTCTGAGAATATATTTCCTCTTGGGTTTATCATCCACACTAAGTTTAACGAAGGAACTTACTTTGTTTGCAGATTGCTACGCACATATAATTCAAGCCGTGGTTACACAAGCAGTACGTTGAACATTGCAGCATATATTATAGTTTTAAAAAGAAACTGCTTAAATTATACATTATAAATATTTGTTGGCAAACTTTTTTTTAGGACAGGTTTAATTTTGCGGACGATTTGAATTTTCCAACGATTCGATCAGAACTGATTTATGGCTATTTTGGGATGTCTTCTTCACCCCTCCAAAACAATCACTCGGCCGACCCAATTATCTGTGATAATAAAATTTCTCTGTATCTCCTTAATAGACAGGGATACCCAGACCTCGAAGCTACTAACAAGTTGACATGGTCAGGAAATCATAAATGCAGCGTTTACGTTTACATCTCTCCGCTGGCTACCTGCTCATCGTGGACATTCAGCCAAACTGCGATTCAATCACGTATTTCTCTTTTGTCAAATGACCGCCTGGACTTTGCTTTCCTCTCGATAATTCCTAACAGCTTGTTTAGCTTTTACCCTGGCGGATACAGACAGGCTCATTTCAATTACAATCACCTGCACAAAATTCCGTTTCGTCCAAACACCAATTTTATTCTAGTTGGCAAGCGGCCAACCATTAAAGCCACGTTTAGGGAAGGTAACATCCTCTACATAATTGATAGAGCACCCGTTCAAAACAAAGTCAACAAATTCTTTCTCGAGGTTGGAAAATCCAGCTCTAATTTTCCAACTTATTTAAAAATAACAGCAATGTTCATTGTAGAGTACAGTCCAAATTACAGCTCGCTTCTTGTAAATGCTCTTGAAACCTGTTACGGTAGAAATTCATTGCTTTTCGTTGTCTATTATTATGTGTGCGTTGTTTCAAAAGCACTTTCAGCTACACTTGAACTTCAGCCTGTTGCCACACCAAGTCCCCAACATCACGATCACAATCATATTCAAAGCGTTTGGACTTTTGAGGTTTTCGATGGCGTTTTTACCATTCTACAGTCTAGAATAAGCAAAAAATACCAGAGTAGCACTTGGTCAGCAGGCATTGACTTTGAAGAATCTCTTGAACAGAAATACGTTAAAATTCTTTTATCTTCAGCAAACCACACGCTGTTACCTCAAACGCATGTGGCTATATCGTTAGAATGGGCTAGTATAGGTAGCATAATTGCACTAGTAGGGCAGTGGCCCTGGGAAATGATGAGTTTAGAACGGAGAGGGTACTACTTCGTGACATGTGACGATGTCGTAGAAAAAGGCGACATTGATTTGCAAGGGCTCTACAATGTATTTGATATCGAAACTTGGGTCCTTCTGGGGATAGCTGCTCTTGTCACATGCTACGTAATCACTTTAGCGACAAATGGTTCGACTCGAGAACTTTTGCTACCATTCTTCATTTTGGTTGAGCAGAGCACAAAATTGAAAAACTGTAGGCCGCTAGTCGCAGGTTGGATTTTGATGGGTGTCGTCATTTCCAATTTGTATCGGGGAGATAATGTGACAGAGCTAACGGCCCCATTGCCAATCAGACGAATGGAGACATTTGAGCAACTACTTCACCACAACTTTACCTTCATCACTCCATCCCAAAGTAGAAGATCGCATCAGAAACTGGAAGGAGGAGTCAGGGAAGATTTCGATAAATTTATGAAATTTTTGCGCAATGCTATTCCAGAACCTCAGCGCTGGGATGAATACGTAAACAGAACAAAGGACGCGGATGCATCTACTTCTCGTATAACCTTTGAAATGTCCTACCTGGAAAGCGTGACAAGTGCTAATTTGTCAATGGTGAAGGAAATTCTGAAAAGGTCTAACAAACAGTTTAGCACGTTCGAACGAAATAAGCAAACTGACGAGGAGAATTTCTTCCAGGATTATATGGTTTACAAGTCAAAATGCAAGGAAAGAATTGCCTACGTTGATAGCTTTGAAGAGGTTACAAAGTTGGCCATGCAACTGCAGCAATTGCTTGGGAGGAACTCAACAGCTAAAACAACCATATTATTTGGTGATGCAAAACTGCCAGGACCGAGTGTCGTTGCTGTTGCTAAAAAGTCCGTTGCGCCCTTAAACTCACCCTGGATATTTTTTAATGTTCCGATCGAGTCAACCCAGTTAGCGATTCGAATTGGCTCATTGGTGCAATCAGGAATTACTGGATTCTGGGAACGGTGGTATCATCAGCTTTTAAGTCGAAATGAGGCTGTGGAACTTGCAAAAATACCGGAGGAGGCGAAAGGCCTGTCTCTTTCTGGTAACACGCAGGTGATTTTTTATGGGTTATTAATTGCCTTAGCAGTGGCCATATCAATGTTTATGTTGGAAGGAATCGGAAATGTAGTTAAGTTTCTTAAGATATTTGCTAGTTTCATGATAAAAACGGGTACTGCATTTTGCTTCTTCGTGTTCAAAACCTTAAAACAATATTACCTAAGAATTGAAGATAGGAAGGCAATCAAAAAATTCAAAAAACGTGTAAGGCAAATTCAATCATTTTCTTGATCTGTTGTTTGAATCTGTTGACTCAAGTTGGTATGAACTTTTATTTTAACTTTTGAACGTGGTTAGTGGCTATAAAATTAGAAGGCGAATTACGCTGGAAACATGCTTTACACGAGCTACATGATTCCTTTCTTAGGTTTCCAGTTTCTCTTTACACTGACTTTTACAATAAATTAATGACATGAAATAACTATACAGGAACTTATTAATTGTGATTATGTAAGATTAAACCTGTCATGTGTTCTCAGTTATGTTAGTTGTGTACAAATATAGTCTCGAGCTCCTTGGTATAAGAAATATTACAAAATAAATCAATAAATGTCAATTATTTTTCCAATAGTAATATAAACGACTCATGCTTGTCGGTTTTTATAGAGCTTTCATCGTAGTTTCTTGATTTTCTAGCAATAAAATTCATACATTAAAAGGTTAGCTATGTTAAAAACAATTTGTTAGCATGAAAATATGGTGAAAAAAACATACCTCATGTTAAACCTTTTTGTCCAGCTCACAACCTATTACTTAAGCATTTTCTTATCCAGTCATAACATCAGAAACTAATCACGCACGGGATTAAATTGGTTTATAGAAAACTTAGCGCAGTGTTCAGTATACGCATTTTCAATATATCAGAAGCAAGCTACATTATATTTTTTGCATTAAAATATGATAAAATTAATGTTCAGCTCATAGAAAGGTTGTATGCGTGTCATATTTTTTTATTGATATTCAAATTACTTTTTGAATTACTTAGACAGTTTATCATTGCCATTTCTCACAATTCCCAGAGACAATAATCATCATAGGAAGATTCTTATAGTGTGTGAGTGAAGAGTAAAGTGAGGTCATCTGGACGGCGGTCCAAGGTGCAAGCCAAAAAGCCAAAGATAGTTACTTGTAGAGAAGGGTCATGCGAAAAAAGGCAGTTGGAATTTTTTGGCATGAGCCTGGGACCGGGAGATACAGTACTTAATTTTCAAGCTAATTAAATCAGCAATTAGCGAATTGGGTTCATGCTACCGAGGTGTGTGCATTTTACCAAACTGTAGTGTTGTGCGTCGGCTTCTCTTTCTAAGCATATGAGAGAGCCTCACATGCATGCGAGCTTTGCATGTAGTACACCACAAACAAGAAAAGCAAGGAAAAAGAAGTAGAGGCTTTCTCTCGTTCAACCCTTTTCCCCAAAATATGGCCATGCATAAATTTGTTGGAATCTCACAGATACACTCTGGTAATATTCAATTCACACAGCAAAAAATCAATAAATTGTAGCCGAGGCCGAGACCATTAATTTTGTAGATTCATATTTCAACTATTAACGTTTTCTACACTTTATATTACTGACGTAAAACTGTAAAAAGCAAGAAATAAAAGTTCACAGCATTGCTTACCTCTCAGAATGGAAATATCACAGACTCTTAATATTTATACAATGGTGCATCCAATTCGAAAGATGTAAGTACCTAGTTGTTAATTAATTAATTGCCTTTAAGCTTACATGACTCACATAAAAAGTTAGTCCAACATGTGTCTTAATATGCATAGTAGAAAGCTTAAAATCAATGATTCATTTATACAGAGGTCAACGGGATCACATCATATATCTGTAGACCCAGTAACGCTTAATCGATAATTTCAAAGGAGATTCAATTACAAAATTGTTGAGCAATTCCAGCCCATTTAATTATGATTCCCGTATTTTATAAGTCTCTTGACATGAATCGCTTCATGAAAAACAGTTGCACTTTTATATATTGTCTGCATGCAATTATGTTGCTCTGGTACTACTTTTTAAAGGAGTAAGAGTAGGCATTTGTAGCCTGCAGCAATTCACCACGAGAGATGAAGGAAAGAAGCAAACTGTAGGAGAGTCACGAAACATACATAAATAGCTTGTTCACACGGCACGTTTACAACACAAGACTGTTTTTCTTCTTCAAGATCACAGCAGCTGGCATAAGAGCAGTACAATTGATGCGTCAATTCAACTGGACGTACCCGTACGCAGAAATGAATGTTTTTAATGCTCTGCTCTGCCTAGAAAAAAGGTATGATCACATAGCCACCTGATTCTACGTAATCCATTTTTTCTAATTTAGTAACCTTGGTAATTTTTTTCTGCGCATATGACTTGCTTGTGTATTACCACCAGTGCTGATTTAAGCTAATATTATGCGCAGTAGTAGAGTTGCATGGAACAAGTCAATATGATGAAATTAAACCTTTTTTCAATGTCTAGAAAGTGTTTATTTTTTTTAAATAAAAGAAATTAAAAAAGCGAAGAAAATAATTGATTTGCTTGAAAACATGGAGAATTCTGTATGGAGATTACGGGCTAGACTAGCTGCAGGACTTACCTTGGTAAGATTATGTTTTAAATTGTCTGTTTTTTTGATAATTAAGTTTATGCCAACCGATTTATTCAACTTTTTAATTTATTTTAGACGACCGGCTTCATAGTGTTTATTTATAACAACGTTTTTATGACGTTGATGATTTTAGCCTCCCGTAAATCCAATTATGAACTCTCGGGTTTTGCATTTAAAATGGCGATTTTCATGAAATACATTTTTTAACAGTTTGTTTTTAATTAGAATACTTTTAACAATTTTTAGGTAACTTTTTCTTGTTTGAGAAAAATGCAACCGAATTTATTCATATCGACAGCGAAAATGGTAATAAGAAACTATAAATTAAATTAAAAAGTGATCACTTTTGAATTGCTTCGAAGTTTTAGTACTTTTCAACATTTCCTTTTCTTTCAGGTAGAAACATTTGGGTCTGGGTCTGTATATTTGCAGTTTTGTATGCAGTGCAACTACTGATTCACATGTGGACAACCGCATATCTTTGGAAAGCTACAAAAATTGTGAGATTTGTAAACAGTCAATGTTTTGTGAAACTTATGAGCAATTTAAAATACAAATCAAATGGTTTTTTTTGAAAAGGGGACCGATAAATTATTGGCTTTAAGAATGTCCAAAATCTGGAGAAATATTCAAGCCGCTTTCCTCGTGCTTCTCGTGATCACAGGAGGAAATAGTTTAACACAACTTGTCTTAGTCATAGTAATATTCCTGTGTCTATTTGTAGTTCAGTCTTTCATTTTGGAACTAGAAACACATATTAAAACTCCCAAAACCACAAAGGAATATCAGTTAAAATGCGAGGCTAACGCGGTTGAAGTGAATGAAAAATGCTAATATTTTTTCCTGGAATAATCTACAACGTTTATATTCAGGATCGTACAGCTTCTTTTTGTCCACATCCAAAATTTTTAATTATTTATATATGATCAAAAATTTAACAGTATTAAAAAATTACCAGAATAAATTATTTTTTGTGCAATCAATTATTTATGCTAAATATGTGTAATGATGACGTCAATATATTTTTTTCACAAAGTTGGCAGGCTCAAGATAATGAAAGTAATTTATGATGTTGGGTTTTGCACTATATCTGTTGCAGTTAGAAAATTATGTAGTAACAAAAATTGAATGAATTAAAAAAATTTTGCCTGCTCAAATTTCGAATCTTATTTAGCACCAAATACCACAATGATGCTTTAAAAACATGCATATGACCAATAATTACTAAACCTGCTATTAGCCTAAAAAAGTTATGTATGATTATGTTACGCTTATCAATAAAGCTTACGTCAAATTCATAACAGTTTGACAACCTGCCAGAAATTTTTAAAAGGATTCTCAGAAATAATCTGAAATTTTATCAGGTAAACACGAGTCTAGAAGTAAGTAGGAATGTGAAGTGTAAGCTGCTATTTTTCTTTGGAATAAATGTAAATTTAAATGGGTTCTCTAACGAGCTAAGCTCATAATGCTACTTACTTTGGTTTTTTTGTGTGGCGAGTAATGTATTGTAACAAATACAAAGGCTAGATTTAACGGGATATTTTTTTTCTTCGAACAAACCAATTAATTCAGCAGGAAATGAAGCTTTGAGTAGCGATTATTTTCTTCTTGGCTATATCTCTAGACATTTATTTTGACATGGTAATGGACGGGCATGGAGATTTGTACAATTTTTTTGAGCGGACGACTTTAAGAGATATTTTATTTTTTATTTATTATCACGTAAAAACAATACACAACGAATTTGATATTATGGATTAAAAATTACATGTCAAACTTTCAGACAACCGAGATATCTCTTAGGACATGTGTGATTTTTAATTACATGGACACATTTTAATTATATTTTTACAAATAAAAATACTAAAATATAATCACTGCTTCCATCATGATTTTAGTGGTATATTAGATTTTCTATGTTTGGGGTTCATGTTTTTAGCAAACCATTTTACTCAGCACAAAATCTACAGTTTTTTGTGAAGAATGGTTATTCTTTGCCAGCGTGAATAATATGCAGACAGTGAAAAACTCATTACTCATTATACTTATTTTAAAGAGGTTGATGGGAATCTTAGTTCGATATTATGTGGATTGCGAAACAAACTTCCTGTCTTTGGCAAACCAATTTTTTATGGCATGAACTTACTTGAGTCTATATACTTCCTAATAGTAACATCCATTTCAAAGTAAGATGTTCTACCTTGAAAAGGGTTGGAGTTTTTGTTAATTTTGTAGATGTTACTTTATCATGATTTAGATTGAAGAATTAAGCTAAATTATGGCAATTTTAACAACCCCAAATAAGTTATGTTAGATTTAGTATGCCTACGAGTAAAAGAAAAACCAATAGTAGCTTTTACGTGATATATTGGTGGCACAGCAGCTATGCCTATTAACCGCAATGTGGTTTTAAAAGTTGCACAACATATTTGGAAGTTTTGCATTTTTAAACCTTTCGACTGTTTAACGGTTTTGATAGATTTGTAAGTGAGGCAAATCTTCGACACAAGAAAAATGTTTCAAATATTTTTCGACACTCAACTTACGAAGCTACATGTCTAACATTTGAGAGCACAGGAAGAACGCCATAAGCTTGAATTTAATTAAAATTTGTGGGCTAGCCAGCAATATGTAGTCTTGTTCTTTCCTATTAGAGTTAGCTATTCGAAAATTTCGAAAGCTTTTGCTTGTTAAAAGAATAAGCGCATTTTCTATTTTATATGCCCTACAATTTATATTTTAAAGCCACGATATAAAACAAAAACATTTCAAAATAAAATTTACAAAGATTCACTTGGCTTTCCTAAGACAAAAATCACCAAAATTGAATTGTTTAAAAATGCTTTCGAAATTCATAAAATATCAAGTGTGCCATGTGTTAGGAATCAGCATGTTTCTGAATGCATGCATATTCTGTTTGGTATTGTTAGAAATAGCCCATACCACATTGGCTAAAAGTGACACAAGTAAATCTAGCCATTCTCTAATGGCTCAAGACTCAATACAAAATGTTGGTGAAATATCAAACTTTGACAGCTTCGTCGCGCCCTTTGCCTCCCAAAAATGTTTGATTGTTTTGGACAATCCTCTTAACGTAACTGTGATTATGACTTCGTTTCCAGTAATATTACGAAAACTACACAACCAAATAATAAATGTACACATACAAGGGGTGTGGTTCGACGATATTAATTGGAAAACCAACCGAAGTATCAGTGTGCCGTCTAATTATATTTACCATAACCAAACAATCACTGCTTACGACAAATGCGTACTATCCCAATATTTTATGGGCCTCTATATTCGTTACGAGGGCGAGCATGCGGAAAGTTATTGTGTTAAATTAAATGCGTATGTTTATGCAAGAAGGACAAAACTTTGGAATTGTCAAGTGCAGTTTGCAATATTTCACAAAATAGCGCAAGAATCTACGACTCAAGACCTCACATTACCTTCACAACATCACGACAACGACTTTTACCAGCTTGGATATTTTAAATTGGATATCTACAGTACTCCACCTGTACATATCTTCGTACTACAACCTACCCAAAAACATGACTTACACAACATCGAGCTGGGAATAAACAAGTGGGTTAGCAACGTATTTAAATATATATATGTTCCTACAAAGCAGATTCCGTCAACGCCCTTAATTCTCACCTTAAAGACCCTAGCTCAGGTTTCAAAACCTACTATTTTTCAAATCATTCCCAACATTTATTCGCTTTGCTACAACTGCCTTGGACCTCACAAGCTTAAAACACTTGCTATAGTTGACCTGGAATCTATTAATGATTTGGCAACATTTAAGGGTGCCTTTCCTCAACCCGGACATCATATTAGTTGGTTCACCGAGTTAGGAAACGCCAGAGACGGGGATATTTTTGGTGTTGACTACTTTCTAAGCTTATGTGAAAACAATGCACGTACGAATGAAAGTCAGTTGTCGATTTCCGCTTGGTTTACGCATGATTTCACAAAGGCGTTTTTGACGACAGTTATGAAGAACTACTCAAACGAACTCAAACCATTTAGTGAACCCTATGGTCAAACATGTGTGAATGGAGATTTGATGCTAGAAAATTATCTTGAGCGGGCTTCTCCACTAGGAAAAATTTATCTACGTTTCGCACACTTTGACATGGCCGATGACATCATTCACGGAGGAAACGTTGTTACAGACACAAAATTCAACGCCTTAAATTTTTTGACTTGCGGCAATCGAGGAAATACAAATCTACCCATCCGCGATCTCTACTCTATTTACGATACTGAAGTCTGGGTGTCTATTGTTGTTACTACGTGCTTCTTGAGCTGGTTCTTGTCATCTGTTAATGGAATTCGAGAACATGGAAACTGGCATTCAACCAAGTATCATTTAAACAAGCTCATAAGGTTATTAGTGGAACAAGACACTGGATACACGACCCATCCAAATTCAAAATATGCATGGCTCCGACTGACAATATTCGGGTACTCGCTGGCGGCCATAGTTATCGCAAATGCTTACAAAAACGAAAACGTTTATCGAATGGTTCTCCCAAGAACACAGATCCCATTTGAGACAATTGACCATCTTCAAGGATATAACTTTACGGTTTATACGAGAACTTTAGAGCTCGTGTTGGGCAGTACTATAAGCAAAGATTTCGCCTCATATTCGTCACAACACTATTTTACTGAAGGAAATAAATATGGGGTAGATGGCAATTCTGAGGTATCGGTAATGTTAAAAAGACCTCAGGATAAAGAGCGAAAACAATTAAATGATCAGTTGCATAATGGCTCAGGATTGCATCCGAAATCACCTGATGTTTTATTCCACGTTCTTGACAGTACACCTTACACACTTAAAAAAGCTGAAAGCGGTAACATGTATAAAACCTTTGACACCAGTGAGGCAAATATCAATTTCAGGGATGCCGAGGATCAAATGTTGGCTGAAGATTTAAGGTCTTGCAACAAAATTGCTGTGGTTCTTCCGATTAAAGAAAACGTCCCATTTTCAAAACGAGTTTTGAATGGAATGGAAAAGTCGCTTGCAAGCCAGTTTCACGCCGGCAAAGAAGAGTATTTTGTAAAAGGTAGTAAACGTAGAGCAGTGCTGGAAGGAAACATTCCACCTTTTATCCTCAAGCGGGTTAGCTCACTTTTTCAGTCTGGAGTGATGGACTGGCTGTCAAGACGTTACTATGAGCTATCGTTGTATAAAAATGTGGAAAGCACGCCACTCGTTAAACCTAAAATGTCAGGAAACATTGGCGTCATTTTTATTGTACTAGCTACTGGACACTCACTTGCAATTCTTTGTGCAATATTGGAGACAAGGTGGATGTTTGTGGAACTTTATAAATGGTGCAAAAGTATTGGCATAGCTTGGCTTAGCAGGAGAAAAAATAAAGTCAAAACGGTTCGTATTCAAGCAGATAGACACCTACGCCGTGAGTTAAATTTAAGGTCGTATTGAAGAAACTCACAAATATACGAGCGTACCGTAGTTTTGTAGGGATTTTTTGATTGTTAAAAATACAACATATCATATATTTTATAATTGCTATGAGATTTATTTATTCACGCAATGTATAAACTATAGTATATATGCACAATGTAACATATTCATACATGATTAAAAAATTAAGATAATAAATATAAATAAAATATCCTGAAGAAAGACGTATAGTGTAACTAATTATACTAATATTTTAAGCTTAACGTCCGCGCGTAAGTACGCGAATACAGCTACATACATTGATGCTTTAAAATAAATGTAGTTCAATCTTTTACTTTAAGAACGCACCTAAAGTAATCATTATATGTGGTTTTAAATTACTAAAAATGAAATGACCTTTCATTATTGATTTTTCTTAAAAAGTGTGATGCTTTCCACAAAATCCATGCGTTTCCGCATTGTATTACATCCATGAACAAAAACATGCTTAAAATACATATACTACTACATTCATTTAGATTGAAAGCACATTTAGATACACTTATTTGTTAGTTTTGAAACGTTTGAGAAAATTACTTAAAACTGTAAAGCACATCAGCATCACATTAGTAACGATAAATGCCAATGTTGTAGCACTTTAGCAATTCCTTCATCTGCAAACTTTCTTAATTCCCAAATGAAAACCAGGACGGAGAGACATAACGAACATGCAGTCAACTCAAGCAAAGCTACAAATCTCGCATCATCTGCTCGCATCGCAGCCACCTCCCTAATCTCCTGTTGCAGGTCCTCTTTCCATATCATTCCAAAAATGCCTGAGTCCACTGTCGTACAAAACTCTCGTTAGCCGAGAGGATATCAAAGATTGAATCTTCGAATGTACAAAAATGAGCTTAGCATTAAAGCCATACAATTTCTTAGCAAAATGGGCAAACATGATTTTATCGTTCACCAGCCTTCTGTAGCTTTTCCGTTTGTCCTTAGAATTCAATGAGTATTGGGGAAAAAAGTTTTTAATTTTAACATTTAAAGTCCTGAAGTCTGTTGCGTTATTATTTTCTTCCTCCGACTTATTTCTTTTGTCCAATGCGGGCCACCAGTACTTTTCATAGTTATTCATGGCCGCGCTTAGCAAGCTTTCATTTAATCCTTCCCCGCGCACCCCAATTTCAAATTTGGTTGCTGTTGTGCGACGC
>JAQIWO010000956.1:0-11602 GCA_034695405.1 Entomobrya muscorum | reverse complement strand
ATTTGAGCTTTCTAAGTAAACGGAGTTAGGAGTTATGGAGGATACGGACAGACAGACAGACAGACAGACAGACGGACGGACAGCGTGATCGCAATAAGCAGCTTCATAGCTTCAGCTACTTAATAATTCTTACTAGAAACTTGTAGAATTATTGCTTATTCGTTACAAACGTTTTAAAAGTGGAAAGATTCCTGGCTTGCCCCACCTCACAGGTCAAAAGCACATGAAAGCTCAGCTCACAACCTTGGTCTCCTGTAATAAAGCTTGTCTGGAACAAGTCGAGCACCTCAATCCTTCCTGTGTTGATGCTAAGTGGCGTCTCCACTTCGAACTTTCCTAGAATGATCGTGATTCCAATGAGTAGTCTGGTGGAGCCCTTCAAGTTGCCCAAAGTGGACACAGGTACTTTGCAAAGAGACGCAATTGGGACAGTTACATAAGCGGTTACAATGTACAGCTGAGTGTACATCATGTCTTGGAAGGGGCACGAACCCAGAGGTCACTCATGGCTGTGTCCAGCGCCAATTGCATGACACCTTCTCGACCAGCGTAATTCCCTTGCTGACCTACCATTACCTTTCATTTTAGTCCATTCCGTTCTTTGGGCATCAAGCACATCTTTCAAGGCTTGGTGGACGTTGAAATGCGTCACGTGCTATCTTGATTTGTAGCGAAGAGCATTTTCCAAGATGTTTGGATTGGATTTGGATAGTAAGGGATATATGTAGCTTTAGTAAAGATGATAAAAATAAACTGCTGAAAAGTTAAAGTAGTTCGAATGCACTTTAGTACAACATCAATAATGTAAACCAGCTCAATATATCTCTAAAGATTTTAAATTGGTCTCACATGTAGAATATTTTTATGTTTTGGTATTTTGACTACAACGCAGTATAACAAGGGATTAAAGAGCTTTCATGGTAAATTTAGGCCTGTAAGCGTATGGATGATTTTTCCTCAGATCAATCCGGTTAAAAATCGTTTTGGAAGACGTTCCCCGCAAAGTTGGTGGGATCGCTTGGAAGTCTGCAGTTCTTCAGGAAAAATATGGTAGTACTGTTGCGCACTTCGCAGTTTCGCACTGTTGCAATTTTTAACAGAAATGGTATTTATTTTTTAGGAAAAATTGTAAACCTTTCATCAAAATGCGTTTGTGACGTTATATGTGAGCTTGGGCTGATTCGATGAGAAACAAAACTTGTCGACAGGACCGTCCAGCTCATGGATGGACCACGATAGTAAGGAAGCACGACGAACAATGATAATACATGATAAATTGTAATTAATTAATGATAAATGATCCCGTACAAAAACCTCCAAGCAAGCTTATCAATCAGTTTATTATCTGTATTGCATTTAAAATGATATACCAAAATTACTTCCTGTGTCTAGTGTCTATGAATTTTAAGTCAACACTGTAAAGGCTCAAGTTATAAAATCATTGTACTACTGCTTTAAATTTTAAACGAAAATTTGTTTCATCTTTGTGTGCTGTTCTACTACTCAATAGTTTTTATTTAAATGCGATATTGGTCTCAAAAGTTTTGTTTGAATCGTCAGAAAGTTGATAAAGACTCATTTAAATTGAAATAATTGCAAAGAGTTTTTGTTCTAGTAAATAGTAATAACTAGTAATCGATTCGCATTTCTTGGTAAAGCATGATCATGCTCACGAGAAAAAGAAGAAAGCAAAAAGTGCATGTTGCATTTAAGCTGGTTGTAATTATGTATCAAGTATTCGCGTTTTTTTAAAGCTGGATAATACTTATTTTAAATGAGTTGTTGGAGTTGGATGTTTTTAACCTGCTGCACTCGTACCAATCCAATCATCCCTGCTCACATCTTGCATGTCCAGCTCATCAGGTGGATTGACTGGTGCAATAGGTATATTATGTAAGGCACGTTGAGCACCTGAAACCTTTTTGAGTTTTCTCTGGCCGTGAGATTCAACCTGGCCCTTTGGCAGGCATTGGAACAGTACAGAAGGGCCTTTTGTGAGTACGATGATTACAATTAGGACTTGGCTCTGATATTCCTACAGACATCTTGTCTCTCCCTACGTTGGAATGCCAAAGTTATAAAATGTATTTTTTCTTCTTCTGGAATTTGCATTGTGCATGTGAGCCTTTCCAATAGGGTGGAAGGGACTACCAACACCAGACACTCCACCTTCAAGCCGTGGATTATCTTTAAAAAAAATATATAATACTTTCGTAGGCTATCCAATCATCAACTAAATTCACAATCATGTCTGCTCCTGAGGGCGTTTCTTTTTCAGTCAAACATATTATAAGTCGTCTGGCTTTCCCTGTAGCTGTGTAGTAGTATGCATGGTGTCTCGTGGCTTCCTTCACAGTCAAAAAAGCGGTTTCTCCGTAAGCGTATGGATGTTCAATAATATTATTTAATCTCAGGTCAATCCCATTAAAAGTCTTAAATTAAATGGGTGGGATCACTTTGGAAGTTTGCAGTTCTTCAGGAAAAAACACGGTATTGCGGGTTGCGTACTTCGCATTGCTGAAAAAGCGATTGTGTGAGAAAAGTTGGTAAACCTTTCACCTTTCTTTTAATAGCTTTGTGATGTGAGTCATGTACTATCTACGAGCCGAGATGTGAGCTTCGACTGATTCGATGAGAAAAAATATTATCGACAAGATGTAGCTCCGTCCAGCTTGTATACGGACCACACCACGACAGCAAGCAAGCATCACAATGCAATGATAATATATTTTTGACATATTTATGATAATTAATTAACGTTGATGATCGTTTACAGAAACTTTTAAGCAAGCTTATCCACCAATTAATTAATAATATATCATTGTACTGCTGCACTGATTTTAAAATGAGATTCAATTATTTTTCAGAAATATACAAATAGTTTACTTATAAGAGAATTGAAAATTAGATTCACAACATCACAACCATTTAGAATAACAGTTTTTTTAATATAACGAAATATATTAAAATGATACAATAAATTATTGATGGGGATCCAAAAAAAAAAGAAACGAAGAAATAGGATCCACAAAATTTCCGGCGTCATCAAAGTCTCCTCTCTGCAGTCCGCACACTATTTGATACCACCAGCCTTACACTCTTCTTCTCGCTGTTTACTACCCCTTCCACTTCCACCACCGTCTCCGGATTAGAATGCAGCCTCAACGTTCTTCCAATGACCTTCTTGGCAGGGGATCTGCGGCCCTTCCTCCTATGATCCAACTTCCTCTCCAGAACAAAGAGAATGAGGATGCCAAACTTGATGAACTGCTGGACCATGAAGATGACGGTGACCACCAAGAAACATTTTTTTGACTGGGAGCTTTCCATAGACCACGTTCGTTGTGCATATCAGATGCTCCGAGAAAATGGAATGGACTCCCAGCAGCAGCATCATGGGCACAAATGTAGACTGTGACGATCCTCGCTCGTCGTTTCCTCCACCAGACGGCGAGGAGGAGGCTGGGCGTGATCAAACACATGAGAATGACCGATAATATCCCATGACCAGTTTGACGATGAAGGAGAGCCGCGCATTGTATCCGGAGGAAATATGGTCGACCAGCAACTTCCTTCAGGTAATCTCCAGGATCCCCAATCAGGTATCTTGTTGAATTTAGGGCTATTGGTGTTGATATGTTTATAATTTAAAAAAAAAGCTTGAACAGAAGCAGCAACAATCACAACCCAATCCTACCTCTAATAGCCATATTCACTGCTGAGATATTTACAACTTTGTAGAATCCGAATCGTATAATTCTTTTTGGGGTATAATGATCACTAAAGAATTTTAATTTTTAGCAACAAAAAAAAAGTTCTGGTGGTCCATTCATTGTACAGAGCTTGGTCATGACAGTTTTTTTGCGTTGGGTAATTAATGGCGTAAGCAACTCATCACAATTGGATACAAAACCATTTGAGACTGCCATCACTTGAAATCTCGGAGCCTCCACTAAATGTTAATAGTCGCTTTTTGTGTACGTATGGAATGAAAACGCAAAATTAACATTTCATTTTTATGCATTAGTTTTTACTACACACGACAATAATCATGCATGCATTACATAATATTTTATGATTTGTTTGACTGCATTATAAAAATTTATATCTCTTATTTTATTCAATACGTGTAAAACTACGTAATAGTAGTGATTTTTGTTTCGAAACGTAAAAAAAAAACAGCATGAAAACGAAAAATGTAAACTTACCGTAGAAAATGTTCAAATGAGCACAAGAGTATCTTAATAAATGAGCATATAAGAAAAATATGAATATGGTAATATCTCTAATGAGTCTCAAGTTTACATTTAAAGAGTTAGGTATTCATCCAAAGGTAGAACCAAATGTACAAGTTAGCAGTAGTTATTATGCAAAGAGCGAGCAGTTTTGCTTGACTTCTCCAAAGCGATAACCATGGTCATGGTCACCCAGAAGCAGCCAGCTCCAAACGGAAATGATTGATCACTGTTTTAAATATTTATGTCATGCTATCTGTTCATGCGTCAAGGAAACGCTTTTTATGAATGTTGTATTTATTGGTTTATTTATTTGTTTATTTATTTGTTTATTTATTTATTTTTGTTGTTGATCATTTAAAAATATTATTTCTGCTGACGCGAAAAAAAAATCTATAATTTTTTTTTTCAAAATGGCATTTTACTCTCATCCTTCAACTAACAAGTGCTGCAACGTGAACTGCATTTACTCCCTTGACACTCCCGTAAACGGCTCATCGGTATTACAAAAACAGCCCTGCAGTTGTTTCGTTCATGACAAGTAATTTTTTTAAATTATCCCACAAAGGACTTCATAGTACTTCCAGATACCATCCAGTCATTTGCATGATTGATGATAATTGAAAACTGTGTATTGCCTCATAGATGCTCCCGAACTTTTGTGTGCGGCTGTAAAAACTCGACTCACCAGGGCCCCCATTCCTCCCGTCTTCCTGAGCTGTTCGACACCTACAAGAAGTATTTGGAGCGTTGCAGGTACGCCGAGCTGATGATGACCCTGACAGCACCGCCAACAATCGGACGAACCCGCTCTGAATCGCGGAAGGCAAGCATCAACTCCAACGATTTCTTGAGCAGCGAAAGATCTTCTAGTGTTCAATTGACTGGAACTGATGACAGCAGCAAGGAAAACATTTCCAGTGACGAGTCTGATAGAACAGACAGTGGCAGCGGCGGGGATGTCATGGACCTGTCAGTGACCGCTAAGTTCCATCCAAGCTATACACAGGCTCCTCCAAGTCTCCCGGTACTCCCTCCGCCCATCTCGACCCCTTCCAACTCAACAACAACGGCTCCTCCTGGTCTTCCTGCTGCTGCACCTGCACCTCCGCCTGAGTTAATTGGAGAAGTGAAAACGTCGGTTGGGACGCTTCCATACTACACTGAAAAAGGTACATCCCTATATTTTTATTTCCTCCGCCAATCAATCAATCAATCAATCAATGCTCACATAAATTTTATATATTTTCATTTTTTTAGGGAATCTAGCATGGCTAGAATCCTGGACGATTGGGCTGAAGAGAGTGAGGGACTTTGCAGAGGTTCTCCGTGGTCTGCTTATTACACTCGGAATGTGTGGAGTTATTAGCTACGCCTGCTACTCATGTGAGAAAGAAGCTATCCAGGAGTTGGTGGAAATTCCACTGAGTTTTATCGCCAGACGCTTTGGATGGAGCACCAACGTTTCTTCAATTGACGAGCGGCTAAGACAGTTCGAATCGCGGTTTGATGCTCCATGTCAGAATGTCGAAAGAAATGAAACGTTTGTCACACTTTGTTTAAAGTGGGTAGTGGTCAGTCATAATCTGACAAAATCATAAGTTGATTGATTGTTTTGTATCATTACAAATGTTTAAAATGTAATTCGTTGAGTTTTTGTACAATGTATCGATAAAAAGTGATAATAAAATATATATTTAATACAATCATGAAATTGTTTAAAAAATTAGATTTATTATTATTATTGATTGACATTTGTGGCTTCTGATATTCCATCCAACGTGTTCTTTTTTCTTGTCGTTTTTTTCTGGAGGCTCATTCACCTCATCATTTACTACAATCCGCCAAGCAGAGTCCGACCCTCCTCATATACACCCTCGTCAACATGCTTTCCAACTTGTACGTTTCCAAAGACGATTTTTAGCTTTCCTTTAAAAAACATGGACACCAGATTCTCTTCCACAAGCTGGCAGCCTACGCCAAAAACTCCAGATTTTCTCAAACCGCGCTCATGAGCCTGCATGAAAAATCGCCAGCATGCTTATTGTAGGAAATATGATGTTTTTTCGTGAGCTCCATCCGCACGGAGGTCGAGGATCTCGAACATGAAATTCGTGCACTGGTCATCATGTTCCATGAGCCCAGTGAAGTGGAACCCAGTGGAGTGGAACCCAGTGGAGTAGAACCCTGTCCAATGGAGCCCAATAAAAGTAGGAACGCTCCCATCACTGGAGGAATGAGATATCTCCATAAAAAGCTGACACAGCTCGAAGACATCTTTTCTTCTACGACGCAGCAAGTTCCACTTCACCTCTGGACACTGCGCATATTTGCTACAGAGAGCTGAAAGGGCTGATAAATCTTTTTCTCTGAAAAGTTTAACGACATATTTGGGCTGACTGTTTCAGTAATTCATTTAGTTTTGTTCATGAGTGCCTTCTTTCTCTCGATCATTTGGGTGGTGTGTATTTGGTGCCTGGTATGATGCCAGGGTTGAAAAAATTACAATTCCTTAGGGCAGAGTAGAAAATGTGAGAGAGGTCGGCACTATTGAAACCGTGCCTGTTGCAATATTTTCGGCTCTATTTTAGATGTGTTTTTCTCACGGGAATGGGGGAAAGGCTGGAAGGAAGCCTCGGTAAAAATATTATTATTTTTTCATAAAACTAGGGATGAATGGAAACTCTTTGGTATTCTCAATGAGATTCCAATGTGGAGGTGGTTGAGCACATGTCCTCCAAACATTTTACCACCTTCACAAATTCTGGTCACGCCTAAGCATAGGTAGGCCGGAGGAGAGGAAGGGCACACAAGTCAAAACATAGATTGTACTACTCCAACAACTTTCCCTCCTCCACACCTCAAAATCCTTTTCTTCCTGGCGTCTGTCCCTAGTTTATTTCCATTCTCCACTTCCACCACCATCTCCTCACCAAATGAAAGACTAGAGATGTAAGATGGGACCCTGCTCTCACGGGACCATGCGGGGCCGCATTTTTAATGAATCGTAATACATTCTCTACATCAGAAAAAAAGGTTTCTTTAATAATGTATTTATCTTTTGAGAAAACGAGGATGCTATTTATTCCATCTGCTTAAACCACTTGTTTGGTTTATAGTAAGTGGAATGAACTTTTTATGATTCAATGTATGCAAATTTGCACAATAATTATTATATGATGAACTGAAAACTGAACTAAACTCATAAATACTTAATAAGTTATTTTTAAAGAACTACTCAACGAATTTAAAAACAACTTGGTTATACGGCTTTAAACTAATTTTTGACATGTCGGGAAGGTTGTTCCGTGGCAGATACGTGGGTTCGGTGTATGGGTGATTACAAGAAATGCTTGATATAATGAAAACAGGATGTACAAGTGAGTGAATTTAAAATAATATTGTCAACTTCGCCAACTTTCATATTTAATTTATTAAAATTGATCGAGAATTGACTTTAAAATCATCAATTAAGTATTATGTTGATGTGTAGTTTTTTTATTAATTTGTAAGCAGTAATTTTTCTAAAGTTCCAATTTAGATTTTTTTTTTAAATTATCATCTCTGCGACTGCAAGGATGAGTGGCGGTTCTTTGGCAGCTGCCAAGTTATCATCTACCAGTGATGGTCCTGATTTTTTGGCATCATCATGAAGCCTATGTCTGACTGTTGGAGGTTTCCAAGTGTGAATGGGGACGTTGGCAAAAAAGAGTCTCTCGTGACATTTCTCAATTTGAAGGGAGGCGGAGTACAAAATTTTTCGGAAAATGAAGGAACCCCGCCAGGTACATAAAAACGCAGTGAAAGTGAAGGACACGTCATAAATAAATGAATTTGATTTTTTAATCCCCAAAGCTGAGATGTAATTTAATGCAAGCTGTACGAGACGCAAAATTGTGGGGGTGCAACGAGAACCACTATTTTTTATGTTCATTTACCCCTTCCCCCTCTCCCTTCCGCCTCCCCGCGCATTGTTATCATTATTGTTCTTCAGAATGCAAAATCCATCACATTTATTTTTCCTTATTGTAATTTTTATGTATCTCGTACTTTACAATGGAACAACGACCTTTGCTTTTCCGTATCCACTCAAAAGAATTAAATCATGATCAAATTCCAATATATTTTTAGTCAGCCAAACTTTGATTAATTTTGCTAATTAATATGTTAGTATGCTTATCATAAAGGAACTTATAATGATCCGGCACCAGCATGAGCCTGAGCCTTTTTGGAAGAAGCAGCGATAGACTACCGCCATTAACTTGCAACCATGAGCTCAAAAGCATTAGTACACGCCATGGAGGACGCCTGGGCTACTTCCATCCAATAAAAGCAATTTTCCCTCCTGTTCCAGAGGGTTCGGGAGCGAAAGCGGGCACAACAACTACGAAAACGCTGACAAATTTCCATGTCGGACCCGCTTTTTGGAGGATATGAACTGTAATAGAAGTGCTGTAAGAATACCAATGCATGTTAAAGATGCGAGGGAGTCACGAATTATTCATGTTACAAAAAAATGGTTTGTGCTTTTCCTCTAGATTAATTTGCTCTTTGCTAACACCAAATGGTTCGAGAGTTGGCAACTTCATCGCCTCAACACAAGCTAACCAGTGAGTTGATTGGCAGTTGTCATCATAGCTTTACATCAAAAACATATTTAATGCATGAAGCTCCCCCACAAATTTATATTTTATTTTTCTAAAGCGAATTCCGTATTCCCGTTCCCATTGATGAACTCTGAGTGGCCAACTCTGAACTCCGAGTAATTAAAACTTTCGGTCTTAAATGTTGTGAATTTGCATGACGAAATAGAGACGATGTTTGTGGATCGTGGGAAACCAAAGATGAGAGGTATTTTTTTATTTTTTTGATGGACTAGTCCGCAGATTTTTCAAGAATGAATGGAGTCCGGAAGCGAGAACACGCCCATTACTATAACTGACGAGAGAGGACGTGAGGTATTCCAAATAAAAGGCTCCATGTCTTCTTCCCCGATGAAGATAAATGGTTCTCATTGTGCCCCACAATTTTGCGTCTCGTGCAGCTTGCATTGCATTATATCTCAGCTCAGGATGGATTTTTTGGGGATTTAAAAAAATTATTTTATTTATGACGTGGCCTTCACTTTCTCTGCGTTTTTATATACCCGGCGGGGTTCCTCGTTTTTCCAAACCATTTTGGACTCCGCCTCCCTTCAAATTGAGAAATGTCGCGAGAGACTATTTTTTGCCAACGTCCCCATTCACACTTGGAGACCTGCAGCAGTCAAACTTTGGCTTCATGATGATTCCAAAAAGTCATGACTTGTAAAAAATTGGAGCCGGAGCCTTCAGAAAAAAAACAATTTTCCACATATTTGATAACAAGCAGGAGTATCTTATATGAATCGCCTACAAAGTCTCAAAAAGCATGGAGGGAACCATTTCACCTAAAAACTTCACTAGCGTAATTAGACCTGGTTATAATATCAAGGAGCTGTGCATTCAGAAGGATAGTTGCTCTTTTACCGATAAAGTAATTTAGAGAACTGGAAAAAGTCCATAAAATTCAGTCCAACCAATATTAACACGGATAATGCGCCTTCTGTCTATTAGTCAACTTGTGAAGAAACTCGGTCAAAACTCAACTTCAGAAATCGAAAGAGCAAATACCAGCTTTCTATTCAATACCAAACTGAAGTACGCCCCCCCCCTCCTCCAAGAATTTCCGATAAGGGACCAGGATCCTCAAGGCAGGACCAATTATTGTGCCAATTTGTCTATAAAAAAATCATATAAAAAGTTCATTCCACTTACTATGAACGAACCAAACACAAAAAGCAGATGGAATAAATAGCATCATCGTTTTCTCAAAAGATAAATACTTTATTAAGGAACATTTTTTTCTGATGCAGAAAATGTATTACGATTCATTAAAAAATTTAGATTTCAAATATAAAGGAAAATATATTTTATGTCAATTTAAGCTTGGGATTGTCCGAAACAGGAATCAGAGATGAAATTTATAACTAAACAATCAAATTTAATGAGGGTTTAATGTGGGGACTGGTTAGGGGAAGACATGATCATTTTTTAATGACTGATAAATTTTTGGTTAGGTCAAATGTATGCATTTTAATTGTTGTAATTGGAATGGAAGATGATAACTTGGCAGTTTAGTAGTTTAGTGATTTGTTTTAGCTTGGTTTGGTTTAAAATGAATAAATGTATTTCTGCAGCTGGACTTGACCAGTGTTGAAGCCAGTCCACAATGACCTCTGTGACATTTCTGTCAACCTTGTGGAGGGGAACGCTGATAACCAAGCGGCAGCTTTATGATTTCCACTCTTTCCAGGATATGGGGAGAACCAAGCTGGAGCATGATAATTATAATTAATGGAACAGAATTTAAAAGGTGTTTATGTTATGGGCTTGGAGACAACATATGGGAAACATGAGACATGACATGATCATATATATGTATATAACTGACTATCGGGTAATTTAATAGTAAAAAACTAATTGTATGTCAATACCGGGACACATTGAGAAAAGTATATTCCCTCCATTTCCCGAGCGAACATTTAAATTAGAATGAAGCCGACTAAAAAATCGGTTATTGGATAGTTGTAATTATGATTTGTTTTGTTTGTTAATTGACACAGAGAAAATAAATGGTCGTTGGTTCCTGGTCGCATATTTTCCTAGAATTCCCAAGAAAAGCCCGCTCAAATATTTTATTTTTAATTTCTCAAGATTCATTAAACTATTTAACTAATTACGCTAGTTATGCAATAATTAATTATTTTATTTCAATATGATATTAGGAGATTGACAGTATTCAATGTTCACTCAATTTGCCATTACTCTCAGCAAAGGGGTCATTGGAATCATCTTCCAGTGGTGGTATCTTTTATCATGTCAAAAATAAGTTTAAAGGCGTTGAACTAATTTTCATTCTTTCAGATAGTTAAAAAAAATTAAATTGGTGTAAATAGTATTTAAAAAATGATTCCATAATTTTAACTGTATTCACTTATTCTTTTGAGTCCGTCAACAAATGCATATGAATTTTAATTGTTCGAAAGTACATATATCTGATCTGAGTTTTTGGACATTCCGACCAGGGTCAGTGTGCCAAGCCAGCATACGTGAAGGTGATTGTTCCAAACAGCTATAGACAAATTTTTAATGAATCTTCCCTCCTTAATAAAATATAAATAAAATTCCTGCTTAAAATGAAGAGGAAAAAATAACTTGAGGAGAGAACAAAAATGACAACTCAGCCCCAAAAAAGGTATGCATTCATATACAACAACTCTACATTTATTTTGGTTATTCATCCCGTATCGTCAACTTTACTCATTACCGGAATAGAAACCGGAAGTT
>JAQIWO010000955.1:0-11606 GCA_034695405.1 Entomobrya muscorum | reverse complement strand
TCGGGTTTTTAATGGTGGTCATGGGCGTCACAATAGGACGGATGACCTGGAGAATCTCCAGGCTGGCAAAATAATATACAGGCTGGAGAAACTGAAGTCCACTACACCTGACACCAAATTTCGTGCCAAACTATTAAGAATTTTTTTTATTAAATTACATTCTGCAGCGCCGTAAAAGCAAAGCTTGTAATTTCAGCTTGGGATCGCCAACATTTTTTCTTACTCTTTGTTGTCATCACAACAACAGAACAATAACTAATGCCCTGCTTAAAATCTTAACGAAACTTAAATTCTAAACGAAACTAGTAGTATCTGTATTCAGTAAAAAATATCATGAGGGGAATTATTAATTAAAGAGACAACTATATAGCGTTAATAGGAAACTCTTTAATTCTAAAATTAAACTAGGTAGGATATAAACTTTAAAAGGTTCACCCTAACCGGTTGGTTGGTTGGAAGAAAAATTTATAGGATTGCGGATCTGCAAAGTTTACAACTTTACTCAAGAAGAACGAGCATTAAATGGAATCTTGGCAGTTTCAATTACCAACGTTTTCCATAATTTGAAACAAGGTAAATGCTTTTCAGCAAGAAAAACTGAAATAAAGTATGTATAAAATGTGGATGATGGAAAAGAGACTTACCAAGAACCCTTAGTTACGATTTAACGGCAATAATTTAAACTCAAGAAAGCCAATGTAAAAAACGTTTCTTCACAAAGGAAATAAAATAAAATAATACATGATCCTGTAAAATTTAGGGTATAAAACAAATAATTTTGTAAAAGCAGTAAATTTTGCGAAGTTCAAATATGAACTATGTATTTAAATTTAAAGATAACCACCAATTAACGTTTTTCTCACAAGTAAGGTTACGTAAAACTACAATTACATTCAAAACTATAGGTTCTAGGTCGAAATATGTTACCTGAGCAATGCTTTTAGTTTCTATGTGTGAAAATGCAGGGCCTTTCGATTCCATGAACCAATGTCCTGGAAGCTTTATAAAAAAACTGTATTTGTGCTATTTCACGTGAGTTGTTTTGGTTTAGGCAATATCCAGGCTGGAAAGCTTACGTTGTGACGCCCCTGAAATATATATCTGGTAAGCCCTGCCCTGACTTACGTTTATTTTAACGTAAAGCATGCAATCAAAACCTGAGGGTTGAGATTTAGAACAACTTGAATGTTGTTCTGAATTTGGACAGACCTGGTACTTAGCATGAACCAGGGCAGATACCATGTGCCAAGTTGTTCTGAATCTCAACCCAGATTTTTAAAAAAGCTTAAGGGTCTCCCAAAACCCCGTTTAACGGTCGTTTTGTGTTTTTCATTGTATTTTATAAACAGCGGGGAGATTTTCAGTTCTGTTTTCGGTAATATGCTTCTATGGGCTATATGTAGGTGCCTTTTGTTTTTAACCGAAAACCTTCAACTGTAACCGTCAGTAACGGTAACAATTAAATTTTTTCGTCGTAGTATAGACATGACTTTAGACCGATTTTTTTTGCAAGGAGTCCAAATATAATGTCAGATGTTTAAAAAACGGCCAACTGTCACCTACAAGAACCATTTAACCGTCATTTTGAATTTTTTATTGTAATTTCTAAGCGGCGATGATTTTTTTATATCTGCCTTTGTCAATGGAACACTTATAGTAATAGCTACAAGGATGTTGATTTTAGTGAAAACCGTTATATGTGACGGTTAGGTGGCGTTACAAATGTCACTGTTTTGTCTATGAGAATCATGTGTCGCATGCACGTAACGTAACACATGCATGCGACACGTAATTTTGCCATATTTTTTCACGGTAAGCTCCAATATGAAGTTAGATTTTTAAAACTCCGAATTGTTTTTTGGAAAATCCGTTTTTTCCGCATTTTTTTTGGTTTTGTTATGATTTATGTTGTCAACCTTTATAAACACTGTCTAAATACAAATCGTCAACCTTTTCCAAGGACATGGAAAATCAAACGCAACGCAGCAACGCCGCTGCCGTTTTTTGGAGACTGAATTATAGAAAACAAGTGCCGAATTTCTTTTACGAGTTATGCTCGACAATTTTTTGTTCATGCGAGATTTTGTATTGTGACAAGGGGCGAAGGGATAAGGCAGGGTTGGTCAATTTTTTACGAAAAATTTGGGACAAGGAAAGAAAATGCTGCTGAAAATGTCTTTGCTCATTTTTTCCGTCGACTAGGGACGAAAACTTTTTTTGCTCATGCGGGATTTTTACCTTGGACGAGGGACGGAATTTTATTTGAGATACGTTAAGTCATGAGGGATTTTTTGCTGGGACAAGGGACGGAAAATCGGCATTGCAGGTCCGCGTGTAAGATTTTCCACGTGCGCTGTTCACGTTAAAACGGTTTGTTTTTGTCTATATTTTATCACGAGCTCAAATCTGAAGTCAAACTAAAAAAGTAACGAAGCTTGCGCTTCTAGACAGATCTTTGCGCTTTGTCCAGGGGATTATTTACAAATAGACTGACATGCAAAATGATTTGCTGGGGTTCATCACTGATACCGTATTCACTTGCTTGCTTACAGACAGGGTCGTGGAATGAAGCTATGTATTTACCCCTACCATATTTTTTATATTCGATTAAGGAATAATATGAAGACAAAATCTCTTGAATGTATAGTTTCTGTTGCCGTAGGCAACTGGCGGTTTCTAGTGGAATATATAAAAACAGATGAACGAAATTTATGTTAAATTCAAAATAGACAGAAAGACTGGTATCTTTTACATGAACAACGTGATTCCATAAATTGGCTAAGCATGTTATCTTTTAGCAAAATATCTCAAAATAAATAATGATTGGCTTTATGTTTTATCCTAGATGTTGTCAACTGAATAATATAGCTTATTTAGTTGTCAAAGACGAAAAACAATTTAGAAGCAGAAAAACAAATGTATGTAAAATGTAATCATAAGTGATTACGAGGAAACAAAACGTAGTTAATTATTTGTTTTGAAAGAAGTGTCATCAAAAAGCTTCACATCCCAAAATAAGATTGTTTGTTTGGCTAAAGTCCATTGAGTAAGTGTTATTAAGTGCCGTAGGTACTTAATAAAATCACAAGAGGATCACAGGATACCGAGAAACTTTCTGTCTGTCCGTCTGTCCGCACGATATCTCGAGAACGCTTGCTCCGATTTTCACGAAACTTGGTATGCGTGTTCTTAGGGTCATAAGGAAGAAGGCTATTGATTTTCAGCCCAATCGGAGAAAGTTGACCGTTAAAACCCGTTACATGTTAAAACTTAATACGCGTAATACAGGGCATGTAATATATCATTCGAAAGGGAATTTAACACAGATCATTTTCCATCAAAAATTTAAATTGTATTATAGTTTTAAACCAGTAAATCAACTTTTAATATTTAAAATTAAAAAAATATTTTATACATTTTTTATGTATATTTTGAATAGGAAACACGCCGGCGAAGCCGGCCTGTCTTTTATAACACATATGGCACTTTACTAACGGGTTTACCGGTTTTATTTGGACATGAAAATGTTTTCCAACATACTGCTATAAATAAAATTTCTTTGTCACGTAATCAATGTAATTTAACCATGCAAAATGCCAACATCAACGGATTGAATTGTGAATTGAATTTCATTTTCCTTGACCACAGGATGCACCATTATTACGAAAAAGAGATAAACAACTAAACCGCAAAAATAATTCGTTCTCTTTCTCGATCTCATGCTAGCTTTATACGTAATTTGTGTGCAATTTCTTTAAAACTTAAGTTACTTAAGTTTCCACTTTTTCTGTTCTAAATTATGTCACTCTTTTCGATGCTGGAGTAACCACAATATCATGTAATTCACTTTAAGTTTTGTATGCACTTTAGGTTGAGGTTTTCTATGAGGAAAATGTTGTATAGATATATTTATGTCGTGAAAGTCCGTTTAAGCTGCTGCGCATAAAAGACAGCGCCCAGCTCTTCCATGAGTCAATCGAGTTATAAGTTTTTTTTCGAGGAGACGTATACAACAATATTTCGTAGAAGGTAAGAGCATAATACTATTATCTATGCCATTATGTATTTATATCCTCTTTGACCATATATACTTATTTAACGTAAGTAACTTAAGAATTCAATTAACATTAATATTTTTTCTCTATTGTGTTGCAATAAGCAAATCTCAGCAAGTCAATTTTAAATTTATCCAATCAAGCGTGTGTTAAGAGACACATGTTGTTTAAATAAACTTGACATTATATCTATAGTATTTATATCTAAATACCTAATCTTCCCGAAATAGCTCTCGTTTCTTTCTTTTGTAATTTTACATGATTTTATTAGTTGGTTGCTTTTTGGGAGCATGCATGACAAGTTTAATAATGATGAATCGATTAACTTTTCAATACTGACATCTTAAGAGACAAGTGAAGTAAGAATTTAGAATTCGAAGCTAAAGTAAATTTAACAGATCAGAGAAAAGAAGAGAAGGCGCTCGTAAAAATACATGCAAAATTGACATTTCGACAATAAATCACTGCTACTTATCCTAATCGACTAGTTAATTACTTTGGTTTTTTTAACGAATCCCTTTAATTTGACATTGACATTCCCAATTACTGCCGCCGCATATACGACACGCCACACGGTCGATGTTTTTATTGCGTTATCGACTGTCAAAAATATATTGATGAGTAGCATTAAAACTTGTTATTTTGCTCTCGGAAAAGTATCAAATAACCAGGGGCATGCGTCAAATCTATCAAGATAAAACTTGAAACAGGCCGACACCGATACAGAAATAGAATAAATCACACCAAATGAATATGTAATACTTTCCATTATAAAATTTCCCAATTGCCACAATAGCCTATAAAACAGGACTGATCGAGAAGTGAAACCAGCCAGTCTCCAGTTGGAATCAAGGTAACTAAATTCACACCTCTCAAAAGCCAACAGAAAAAAACCTTCCACATAATTTAATCAAATATTTAATAATTAAATATTTTTCTCTGATTTTCTCAGCTAGTCAATATGCGTGTCATCACAGCCCTCCTTCTATGCGCAGTGGCGCTGCCCGCTGTCCTCTCCCTCCGAACCGTGCGCTTCACCAACCGTTGCGGCAAACCTATTTGGATCTCTCCCTTGACCAACGCCCAGGGACCCATCATCGCCCCAGGGATCGTGCGTCTTGCCGGCGGTGCCTCCCACGCTTACAACATTCCCGATTCCGGTTGGGGTGGTCGTTTCTGGCCAAAGATGGGATGTAATGCTAACGGACAACAATGCGAGGTCGGTCAGTCCATGCCACCATGCTTGCCAACTGGCTGCGATCCTCCAGCAGAGACCAAAGTTGAATTCTTCTTTCCTCCCCGTGGAAACGGAGAACAAGTTTGGTATGACGTAAGCTTAGTAGATGGGTATAGCGTCGCCGCTGAAATCATTCCAAGTCAAATTGCCGGAAGCTGTACCAGAACAAACTGTCATTTGACGCTGGGAGCTTGCCCAACGGAACGGGAGGTGGGTGACTTGAGGGTCATCAAGAATGGACAGACTGTGCAGTGCTTGTCACCATGCAAGAAGTGGAACTACCCACCGTAAGTTTAAGATTATATGTTGAACCAATTTCAACTCTTTTGAAACGTAAATATATTTTTTTAAGTATAACATTTGTTCATTCATAAAACAGACCATACGGACTTGGTCGCCCAGAAACTCAAGGAAACGGGCAATGGTACTGCTGCCCAACTCCTCCCATTACCCCACAACAATGCCGTAACAATATTGTCGTCCAAACCAACTTTGTCAAGCTTGTTCATAAAGATTGCCCAACAGCTTACTCATATTCCTATGATGATGAAGCTGGTCTCCACAATTGCCCCAATGGTGTTAACTTTCAAGTTAACTTTTGTTAATATTTTATTGATATTAATTTACTTGAAATAAACGGATATAATTTATGTACAAGCACTTTTTGAATCAACTGGACTACCTAATTATCATCCAGAGTCATTCATCATGCATGCTTCATGTTCTCATATTAAGAGTTTCAATGTCACCCTGAACACATTTTTTTCCAGACGCGTATGTATATCAGCATCAAATTAATCGTTTCAAAGAATATCGTATGCATATATGTAAATGTACGATGGCATGTATTTTTGAAGTAGTATGGCATAAAATCACAAAAAATTAATAACAAAAAGGTTGTTATCGTGATAACATATAAGTGAGCCGACATAATGTAAACATCAAACACCATTTATTGTAACCTTTATGATCACTTTATAAAAATAGATGTCCAAAATCAATTATTTACCAGCTTTCAACAAGATGTTAGCATGCAAAATGTAGCATATAAAACGAAGAGCTTTAAAAATACATTATTCTTATGATTATTCATAGATAAAATAGGAAACACTAATATATACACCTATTTGGTGACCACTATAGCAAAATATAGCATATTAAAATAGTTATTTAAACTTGAGCTCAGTTTATATATGCATACACATATGCATATAAATTTATTTGGAAATAGTTTGGAATAAACATATAAATTTACTTTAAAATTGAATTTTCCTTTCATGCACTTGAGTCACAGGTAAATTATCATTCTGCTCTTTTCAACTTACCAAATATTTTTTGACATCCTCCGGTATTTCACTAATAAACACACTACCATCCTTAAAATTTCCAGGAATCATCCCATCCGTAACAAACGTAGCATTAGTACAGCTATCAAATCTCTGAAAATGAGTTGGTCGAGCCTCCATGAAAGAGCACTCCCCCACAATTTCCTCAACTCTGGTAACACAACCAGCAGGAGCATCTGCCTTCTTCGTCAGCGCGATTTCTTCTTAAAAAGTGCTTTCCTGAGTGGAAGACCAGCTATGGCCAGTTGTCTCGCTGTACCCCAATTATAGTTGAAGTTTGTCGAGAGCCCGAAACCGGCAGTGCCAACTTCAAATACGAACTCTTCAATTCTTTGATAATGATATTGAATTTATTAACTGAAAAAACAGTACGCATTACATAGTATCAACTGACTTTGTCCATTACTCATGCTGGAACTAACTTCATAACCAACGGTTTTGGCATGGGTACATTTAAAAGGAAAATAAAGCAGTGGAAGCATCACAGACGAATAGCGTGTTACGTTTATCATGATCTTGGCAAATGGATTGAATGTTACCAACATCTGAGCAGCAAAGTTGGAAATATTTAATGTAGCCAGCTACATAAAGCGTACACGAGCATATATGCAATTATGTGAAACTCAAATTGAATCAAATAGTTAAAAATAAACCTTACTGTGATTTTCAATCTGCACCAGCATTCCCGACACTGTCTGTCTAGGCCCACAGTGAACTCCATTACTCGGCGTTGGAGTCACTAAGTTGCACAGAGGCTGAATGCCAACGTCAACGTCGGTAGTGGCGTCACATAAATACCTCATTCCACGTATACTTGTCCGGTTAGAGTCGCATTCCCGTGTGTTCTCTGACGTACAGATGGAGTTAAGGAAGTTGGAAGATAGAATAGCACCATCTGGGATTTGTTTTAAAAATGAGTGTAAATTGTCACAGGTAAAATTTATTTTAACGACAACTTTGTATTCGCAGGGACGCTTTTTATTCATTATTTCAGTTAGCAAAAATGAAAATGTGACAATATTAACGGGATTAATAATGTAAACTCGAACAGGAATGAGTAAATCCCACCTTTTTTGTTTTTCCCTTGGCGAAGTGGGAAAAATGGGAACAATTAAATTTACATGCATTTATTTATTTCAGATTGCCCTTTTCCCCATTCCTAATTATGCTTAAATGGTAAATTCCCCCCTTTTTCCAGTCAGTTAACGCCAGTATTTACCATTTTCATTTTTAGGTGCCTACTCATTCCCGAACTCAAATACAAAACTAACCGTTAAATACCTGGAAGGTAAACAAGTTGATCCAGATAGACGACGCCGACAATTTTGGAATATCCAAAGATATTGAATTTTCTGGGCAGACCTCTTGCCTGTTGATTTTCTTTATTTAAGTTTAGTGTCCCTAAAAAGGTTTTAAATTAAGGAAAAGTGCTTCCGGTTTTAAAACGAAGGAAAGCTATATTTTTCTTATATTCATAATTCAATTCAACAAGTGATTTTAATTGTCGAAAATATGCATTGCATTGTTTTTATTTTGTTTTTGTCTTACATAGAGCATAACATTCTTAGCATCATAGTATCACAAATGTTAATACAATGACATGCATTTAGCTTTAAAGTCGTATATTTCCCATGCAAACATGCAATGATCATTATTACGAAAAATGAATGGCAGTATAAACACGGAAAAAATTAAATAAAAAGGATGCATTTAAATACGGCCACTCATCATCAGAAGTTTCTGCTTCTCCGTTTAATTCCGTAATGATATGTTTGTTTACTTTCCTGCTTATTTAGAGTTTGCACCATTAATTAATTTACAATTAAATATGCTACGGATATACCACGTTGTATACTAGTTTATATTGTACCAATACGACTTTACCACTTACATAATATTAATATAGTAGCTTGGCATTTATATGGACGTAAAGTACGTCAATTTACAACTAGCGTAAATTCCAAAGGTATAGTACGCAAACTTCTATCCACGGGAACGCGAACGCAAGGTTAACTAGTTATTAGGTAATCCTCGTAACCTAGAAAGAAAAACCAATTCTATTTATATTTTCTTCCGTATTACTACCGAGTCTATGTTATTCAGTTGTTTACGATCCAGCAACCTATTATTTGTTTCTTTACTCTAAAATTCAACAGGAATTTGCCATATTTCCTGAACAGTACTTTTATAATGTTGAAACTTAATACTTCCTTATTCCTGAAGAGTACTGCCACTGCTTAACATTAATAATATCTTAATGTGAGCACGAATAGACGTAGGTTAGTATGAACACCAGGCGTGTGTTTATTTAGAATTTAGTATCAGTTTGTAACGATTCTTGTACACTTCTCCAAAGTGCCATAAATAAATACCATATTATTCTTTGCCCACTGTGGTAGAAATTCCATTTTTCGGCATTCCATTCAGTTCTCTATTTGTTATTTAACATCCCATCCTTCAATGTAGAACATAAAGCGAGCAGCATTTTAATTGTTATATCAAAACAAGTAATATTTAATGTAAATATCCATTAAATACTACCCATTGTGAAGTACTAGAAATTTTCGGACATTTTATTTCATTTAACCCATCTAAAAATATTTTCTAGAGAGATTAAATATGTTGAAGCATATTTCAATCCACTTACCATTTGGATTTCTTATCCATTAATAACACATTACAAAAGCGTCTCTTAAAAATGAATTTAGTTGTTTACAAAGTACTCAAATTTTAATCAGTTTTATACAATAATGTTTTCAAGCAATACTTATAAATTCGTCATTATGTTAGATGAAATAACCAAACCATTTAATTTTAACTTTTATTGGGGAATACACCTGTAGGAGGTCAGTTTCCTAAACCATATTACCGTAAATTGGTCTCACTTTGATTTTTCACACCTATTTTTTTTTTACAATGGAAGCCGCAGTACATTTTATCCTCGTTCTGTTTTATTCCTTTGTTGCCAGTGACTACAATTGTTATAAAAACACCCCATTTACCAATCTAATCAGAATAAATTATCCAGAATTATGTCGCAACCATTGCGACATGGTGAAAGAAAATGTTATAGAAACCTATATTCCTGGGGTATTAAGACACCCTGTTTACTTTACCCTCTTTTTCTTCAAGCCATTTTGCCCAGTGCACATCTACATTCCCCAACATGATTTTCGTCAGGTAATCGTGACAGAAAACGACCTTACCAAATCACCTGGAGAACTCCTCACCAAATATTCAGCTTCCTCAATAATCCTGCTAACAACCGGGGTAACTGATGGATTCTCAAACACTTACGTGGATTCGGCCTTTACCAATTTCCAAAAGCTACTCTATCGAATCGAAAACTTACTTTTGATTGTAACTTTTAAAAAAACCGACGCCTTAACAGCAGCAGCAAGGTACACAAACGGTCTCCTAGTTCATCAACCGGAAATAAATCAGCAAAATTGCCAACAATCTGCTTGCATTGAAGAAGACGAAAATAGCATTAATTTCCAGAGATCTGCAGCATTGAAATTCATTTTTACATTCAATCAAAATTCAGGGAATCTTCAAAGCAACAATTTATTTCTGGTAGGATCTAGACGCGATATACCCCACACTCAGCTTCTAAATATTCTCCGTTGCGAAGAACTTAACCCTGTGAAATTGCATAAAGATCTCTTTCAAATTGAAAGTCCTCCTGAAATATTCTGGCTGGTATTAGAAACCCCATTTAATAGCGAAACATTTTATGAAGAGTCCTCAACAAAAAACTATATTTGTGAGAATATAATCAAAACCCGAAGATTCACTGAATATAAGAACTTGCTTAAGAAAAAAATTTATTGCGACGACGCTCTAAACATGGTAATCAGTTTATCCCAGAAACACAATATTTCTTACACTGGAACTTGGTATCCTACAGGCTACAATTTCATGGACTCTGGCTACTTGTATAAAGCACCGGAAATTCTACCAACGCAAATATATTTTCGATACTTCTCAGGATTCATTTTGCATTACTGTCGCTACAAAAAAGGTGAAAATGTGACCTACGACTTTACAATTTGGATTAATCCTGATGCCACGTTTGTTTGGATATTTTCGTTTTTTCTTGTAGTCTTTTGGAGATTTACTGTTAGCCGGGGTTTAAATATAATTAAAAAGGAAAGTTCATTGAAAACTAGAGAATTTGGAAGCGAACTTTTTCTTTTGTTTTCATTAGTCACTCGGCAATCAATAGATATTCCCACGTATAAAAGCAGGTTTTACATTGTCCTAGCCTGGATAGGTTTCATGCTATTTGGCTACTACGAGAACACCTTGACAAGTCTTGTGACAGCGATGCAGAAGCTTCCAGCATTCGAAACATTAGATGAACTGATTAACAGGGGCTACAAACTTGCCATTTCTATTGGTCTTTGGAACTGGTTGAAACCAAATTACTATTTGAAATTCGATTTTAAAAAGCTTGGAATGCTTGACAAGTATAATGATAGTATTGAAATAATTCCTAAAGATGTTTTCGACAATGTCAGTCTATTTTATAGAATGAGATTGGAACAAAAGCTGGCAGTGGGAAATGGAGCACATGGTTTTCATATTGAGATTCCCCAAATTAGGAGTGAAGCTCTGAAATATTTAGGACCTAAAGTGGAGTGTTTCGTTTTGAAGGAGACTTACTATAGCTATCCAGCTTACATTCAAATTAAATCGAGGAACGCTTACTGGCTGAGAGAAAGTGTTTCCAGGTTATTTGAATTTGGATTGATGAATCATTGGAAGCACGCGTTCATACATGTCCTGTATACATTTGGGAAGGATGTATATAGTCGCCCGGAGAATCATTATCCACCAGATTTGATAAATATGCAGAAAGTTTTTCCTCTGCTTTTTGTGCACGCCAGTTTTTTATGCTTTGCGATGATTACTTTTATAATTTATGAGATAAATGTTTTTGGATGCGTGTATAATAGCATGTTG
>JAQIWO010000954.1:0-11608 GCA_034695405.1 Entomobrya muscorum | reverse complement strand
ACTACAGCCTATATATTTGAAACCTAAGCATTTACTTTTAAATGTCGCACCGCTCAACCTTTTATTTCACACAGCATAAAATAATCCGTTCATGCCATCAAACCTAACCTTTAATACCTGATTACATTGTAATTAATTCATAAATACATGCATAATCAAAGACTACAGCCTATATATTTGAAACCTAAGCATTTACTTTTAAATGTCGCACCGCTCAACCTTTTATTTCACACAGCATTAAAAAATCCGTTCATGCCATCAAACCTAACCTAACCCAACCTTGAAGTTTAGTTATAAATATAAATTATTTAACATTAAAAAACAAATATTTAGTCACTAAAATTGAATACCTTGAACTTCATTTACAAATATATTTAAATAAAAACCCCAGCCTACCAAGGCTTTAGCTAAGGAAAAATTCCATTGCTTCAAAACTTTGTAACATCCAAATATTATTCAAACAAAACCTAACTTTATAATCCTAATTTAACAACTTTCTTTCATTCTCATAACCTAACCTAACCAAACCAGTACCAATCAAATCTACCCAACTTCAATGTCTAGAGTTTCATAAAAATTGAGAATCCACATAATAAAAGCTTCGAAATTCTTTTATCTCCCAGAAATTTTAAACCCAACCTTAAATACTAACAGTCTTGTCAGTGTGTGGCAGTAGTACTCTTGTAGAGAGTCAAGCTAGGTTTTGAGAACCCATTTATAGTCAAAGTCATACAATCATTACACAACAAGCATAAATCGGCTTATAAACGCAGCCATTTCACAGAGCTATTATCCCCAACAGCTTATTGGTTATTCGCCGCACAAAAAGCTGCACAAAAATTGAGTAAGCTTTACATTGCTCCTTTCAGGACCGTTCTAGCTACTCTAGTTAATACAAACGATGCTCTCCAATTTTCAAAAAAATTAAAAAAACTTCTTCCCAAAACTAACTCAGAATTCCAAATTCAACAACTTTAATAAATTCTCATAACCTAACCTTAAACAATATTACCGCTCATTAAACCCTATGTCAAATATCTAGAACTCATAAAAATTAAGAATCCAAGGAATAAAAACTTGGCGTCCATATAGGGCATATTGATTTTTGAGGATTTAAACAAGTAAATTTATAATTTAAGCATAAATAAATTTTTTCGCGCTCAAATTTTTTTTCAAAACCTACTTCAACCTACCGATTCGTTTGGACCCCACCCTTTCTCAACTCAACCCAACCACCACATTGCAGAACCTCAAAACAGTTCAAATAAAGAAAACTAATAATCGCGTAGCATATACGATGAAAAATTCAGTTCGGGAACTTATAAACTCATGCATATACAAATGAACATACGAAAGCCACACGACGAGTCTACTCAACACGCGCATGGCAATACCCAACCATTATCTTTAAAAACCTACCGAATATCAGTGTCAATAGTGATGAAATCTTCTCTTTCGAATTTTAATACAAAGGTAACATTTTTTTAATAGTTCGTTTACTTGTGTTGGTACATGTAAGCTACATAATCAACGGACTTAAATTACATTCAATCAGATTCAAACAAATTTAATTTGAAATTTCAGTTATAATATTGTTACAACCTCCCCAGTTTCCAATTCATTCTTGTTCCTTCTCTCCGTTTTTTTCTTTAAATCTTCAAAATCAGTGAACATTGATTCGTCCAAATTAAACTCTGTTTTCACCTTTTTAAACTCCGCATAAAGTTTTTCGCGATCCTTTTGTAGTAGCTTAATTTTTGATCTAATTCCCGACGCACGTTTGGTGGATGCATACATATTTTTCTGATAAATAACAAATAAACAATGTGAGTACTCCAACCATGTCTGATTGTTCATTTACATTTCATGTTTTAGCGTCTCAATTTTGTTACCCATTCATCAGCTACTATTTGACATAAATTAAGTATCGACTTGGCATTCTTGGCATGCCGAAATATCAATGACAAAATTATCCCATTATCAATTTCAGAGTCGCGTTTTTCAATTGCGACCAAAGGTTCCACATTTAAAGGTGAGTCTAGACACATGACTTTGGATTCTTTTTCATCAAAGTCATCCTTCATAGTCTCAATATTATTGCCAGAGTCAGAGACTTCTACAGATCAAGCAACATTATTTAATTTAAATTCAATTTAACTTAAAGTTTATTGATTCAATTAACAAAATCGTACCAAGGCGATCAAACTTTAATGAGCCAATCGAAGCAGTAGTAGTCAGGGAGGTTTCTCCATGCACGGCTTTTGGCTTTATGGATTCTTCCAGTTTCTCTTCAACAGACATTTCAGTGCACGTTTTGTCAGAAACCTCAACACCCTGGTCCACGCCGAGGTCATCTTCGTATACACTTTGGTGGTGCCAATGACGATTACCTGCAAATTTTTAAAACCGGATCGTTTACAATATGAGCCCCAAATAGTTTTTATAACCGAATACAATATATTCATCCAACTTACCAAGAACCATAACGTATTCTCTGAGAATATCCGAATTTAACAATGTAGATTCGTCAATACAGTCATAAATAAGCTTATAGGAGTAAATGTTGCTCCTAATCTGCTTTGAGCATTCCATGTTTAAACCGGAATCTCGAGAGGCAATCACAACCGTTGTAATTCCAGTGTTGTGAATATCAGCAGTCACATGTCCACCATGTAACTGTAAAACAAAACAAATGTGCGTTAAACTTTAATTTAAATTGAATAATTTCAATTGAATTATAATATTTTGCAAATAAATATGACTAATAGTATGACTGTGTCCCTTTCTAGTAGTTTGTAGTACCGTAATCAAATACTCTTGCCCATTATTCAAAACACGTCCTAGCAAATTGGTGTTGGACTCTATAAGATAAAAGGTCCAACCACGGAAAATCTGCTTGGGAACTTCGTATCCCTCCAAGTCTATGGATTTGGCACCAACTCTGTTTCTCTCAAAAACTCTGGGTAGCTCGTTAGTCAACTTTAATATTACATTAACGATAATTGTGAGCGACTGATTGAAAGGTGAGTGAGTAAATAAAAAAAGCATGGTAATTACTTCAAGTGTGAAAACTTCAACGTTGGGGGTTTCCCCTTTTGCTGCGTGGTTGACCAAGGTGGGAGATGACTGCATCGAAATGGCATCTTCCGAAGAACTCGGTACATTTTTGGCATCTTTTGTTTGCTTCAAGATTTCTTTAATTAAACGTACACGCTCACCCAAAATTTCAAACTTTTTCTCTTCTGGCATTTTATTGTCGTATTTGAACTCTTCACGGCTTTTTACTTGTACATTATACATGTCGCAAAGGCGAGGGTCAATGATGTTGATCCATTGCTTCTTTATGGCAGCTATACTAAGGTTTGCCTTCCACGGCTTCTAGAAATAAATAAACATTAATAAAAACATAAAAACATGAATGTATACATATAATCAAGGAACATGAACTATGCTTATTTTTATCATTATTAATATACTGTTATCATGGCATAAATTTTGTGTTTAGATAATATTATAAGACCGAGTATGTATATGGTGGTACATCTGATCAAATGTAATTGCAATTTAAAAATTATCACGTATTAGGCTTACATTGTTTCGTATCTTCTCCCTGAGTTCAAACCAGTCCTTTGCATTGTTCATGTCCACAACATCTCTACTGATCCAAAAATCAGCAGCTATTCTGTCATCTGTTTTGTACATTTTAGTTTGCAAACTTTCAAGTCCTGTATTTGGGCTTGACCGTTTCACTAGTTGCAGTTTTAACGGAGTGCTCATTATAGGGCTTTTACAATCCTTTACACTTAAGAGTTAAAACCTGAGTGCACACTGATTAGCAAGTTGACCCAAAGGCAGAATTCGCCGACACTACCGAGTAAAACGACAAATATGAGTCGTCACAGATGAACGTGACAACTAAACGGTTTGGGCAGATAAACTAAGCAGAATTAGCACAATGTTTTGCAGGAATGAAGAAACCACCAACAAATTACATGGAAATCACACAAGTTTTTTAATTCTGCAGCTGTAATTCTCAAAAAATAATTTTATTTTAATTTTAAATTTACACCTTTTTAAACACCACTTTTTAAACAAAATAAAATGACTTATCGAAAACCAAAAGCTATACGTTTATTGCACCTCCACGTTGCTGCTACCACATCTTACGAAACAACACTACTAGTACAAGTTTATGTCTAAAATAACAATTGCAAAAATTGCTAACAATTAAAATAAATCACACTTTACGCGGTGGTTATACTTTACTCTATAAGTTCCTCCATAGAATTCCCAAGAATATTTGGTACACATTCCTGCCGAACACCTAATAATAGGTAACGTATAATCAGGAAATCGACACCACGCTAATACTCAGCCAAACTACAATCAGACAATTTCAATTAAATTGATCATGGATCAAACAGTGAAAGAATAAAATTCATTTTAAAATTGACGACGAAATAGAAAAAATACAGGTTGTGTTTAGACGACCAAACCTAACCTAACTTTTTATTGTTAATCATGTAATCATGCATGTATTGTTAACAAAGGTTTAATATTTATATTTTTCAGGTCCTCCTTAATACCAAGTTTTAAGTGATTGCGTTATTTACTAGATACTTCAAAGCCGGTTTGATTTTTATGTGAGCTTATTACCAACAGAAAAATGGAGGCAGCTTAACTTATGATGAAAATGAAGCGGATATTAAACTTTTTCAAGGAGAGTACACAGATCATTGGGACCAGCAGGCCCAGAGGAACTATGGAAAGCCATTTCATGATTTTGAGTTAGTTATTAGTGCAGTGCGTAATAAGGATATGTCTTTTAGGCAGAACAGCCTACGATATGTCCTTTTTGTCAAAGGTAATTTTTGCTTCCAGATGTATTCAATTACTCACTATCATTGCTTTAATCAATTGCTTTAATGTGTTGGTTTTTCAGATGACTGCAACAGAATCCCCGAGACTCAACCAAATTCATCTGGCAGTCAAACTTTCTTACAAACACAAAGCAACGTATCAACCTATGGTAAGAGTTTAATATCAATTGTTACGTGAAAGCTCTTTCTTTTAAAAAAATGAATACTCAGTATAAAAAAGTAATAACCTGTGATAACAACAACAAAAGTCATGAAGGGATCTAGCTTTAAAATAGCCAAAACCAGGTTTGTAATAAATGGTTTTAAAATTACGACTATTTTTAAACACTAAATACTTGTAGTATCGTTCCAAATTTTGTCTCTTAGGTTACTAATGGGCTAAACTGCAAGTTTTGTTAATTGTGTTATATCAATACATAGGTTAAAGTCCATTTGCCACACAAAAGCATATACTTGTCTGATGTGGCATACTCTATGTTTAAGTAACAATTACATCAATCACTAACAATTAAAATAAATCACATTTTACAAGGTGGTTGTACTTCCCTCCAAAAGGTCCTGTATCCCCGGATTCCCATGAATATTTGGTACACATTCCTGCTGGACACAAAACAATAGGAACCGCGTAATCACATAAACTACCAGAAGTAGTTGGGATCTGTAAACATACAAAAGTTAAAACGAAATTTACCACAAAAATACACAGCACCACCCAACCATTTAGTTTTCAGCCAATAAAAAAGTCACAAATTACCCATTTTAATGTAGTCCTTGTATTGTAAAACCAAACACACATTTTAACCTTCAGCATGTATTCAATACAATCTTTGGTTTCAAATGGCAACAATAGCATTTCCAAACAACGATTCCTTGTAGCAATTTGCAAAATTGTGGATTCATTGAACTGTCAGTGTTAATAAACAACCACAAACAAAATATTTCAGTGATGTTTTGTGACATTATAGTACAATGAATTGGTTGAAAAGGGTAAACAAATTACCTTAAAGTTCCCCTGGAAGGCAAAATATTTTAAACGGCTGCAACTAAATTCGTGCAATAAATCAGGAAATTCAGCAATTTTTTCGCATCCCAGAAGAGATAACCGAAGCAACCCTAAAAATCATTAAATTCATTTTTAATCTGATATAAAATCTTGTAAAATAGATACGAATCATAAGTATTATCTGGCCACCACCTTTCAACCTAAGCGATGGGGGACTACATAAGCCAAAGCTGGTTTGCAAACCCGTGTAAGTGAGTTCTCTGCAATCTTCCAAGTGTAATTCTACAAGAGAGCTACAATTTTCCAAAATTCCCTTCAGTACATTATCATTAATGCAGTAATCATTGCAAAGCAAGCTCAGGTGGGTCAAACACTTCAAATTGACAAATTCAGTTCCGGTCATTGTACCACAAAAGTCCTTTAGGATGACACGTTTGGTGTTTTCGTGTAATTTTGATAAAATACATTCTGTCCATGGAGCTAATAGTCCAAAATCCGTAAGATATCGTGCAGTCCGCAAAAAATTCCAGTCATCTAATGTGCAGTCATCTGCTAATTCAAAATAACTAACATAAAGGCGCTTCAAATTGCCCGTTTTTCTTTAAAGCCAACCTAGTGTATCGCGTGATAACTCTGAAAACAAGTTTAGCGCTAAAATTTCAAGCTAGGGCTGCAAGTCAACAAAATCTTTTAACGACTTTGTTTCTATATCCTCTGAGAGCTCCAAATGTAATAGTTTTCCCAATCTGGCATCTTTGACTACATCAATATCCACATTCTTCAGATTTAGCATCAAAACTCTCAGATTTTTCGCGCAATTTTCAACAGTCCTGGCAGCAAATCGCGAAATTTCTACTCTTTCTTCTTCATTAGTAACTTGATTGTATGTACCGCCAATTGCAAAATGCTCCAGCTTGTTAAATTCAATTTCTTGAAGCGCCTTAAAATTATCCTTCCAACGAAATACTTTCTCAGAGAATATTAATTCCTTGCTTCTAGAACTGCCGATTCCACGTGTTCTAGGTGGCCAGGAAAAACTCAAACACTTCAATTTTGACACTACAACCCTAAAACGGTGTGACTCTATAATATAAGCAAGGTTATTCTCAAATAACGCATAATCAATTATTAAAGTGTGAAGACTTTTCAAGTGCTTCAAAAGCACATAAAAGTAATTTTCTAGCTCGCAATCATCCTTCAATTTGGAATATCGCAAATCAAGGCAACGCACCGTTTTTAAACATGTTTGTATTAAAGTTATTGTTCTTAACGACACGTCCAGGTCCAACACAATGTGTTTCCATTTAGTTTTAGTGCATTGACTAAGTCCACAGGTAACAGAGTCTTCGCAAACCACTAACTTCACATTATTCAGGTAACAATCAGAACCTTTTACAGTATAAAAAATTTCCCAGCACGTTTCACTCATGACGTTTAAATCCATCAAGTTTAGGAAGCCGAATAAATGCTTACGAACCTTAATTAACAAATTAAAACCGTTTTTAGTAACTTTTCAATTGGGTAGTCCAAAAATCTTAACGTACTTTCAAATGTTTTACCTACCACGTGAATATTTAAAATGTCACTTAGCGTTTTTTCCCGGTGGAAAACGTCTGGCAACGAACCAGGAAATACCTTTGATTCTAGCGCCTTATCCATCCTGTCCAATGGTAAATCGATATCTTTAAGAAGAAGAAATATTTTTGTTAAATTTACAGCAAAGACCATTTTAAGGTGGTCGCCCGACAAATAAACTTTTATTCACTAAGTTAGATGTATACAATACTTACTTTTTAGTGTATGTATTTGTTCCTTTCCGGAAATTTTTATTTATATTTTAACTAAATAATTTCACCAATGATTCGTTCACGGTGTATTAAATTAGCTTGCAAAAATTTAAATAACACCAACAAAAAAAGTATATTTACGTTTAATAAAAATATATATAACTCAGTTCTCAAAATATTAATTGCTTCAAAATATTTGAAAAAATTCCTTTTCAACAAATTCACTATTCACTCTTCAATCGCCTCGCCTTTCAATAACCGAACTAATTCAAGATATATGAACTAAACATGTGCTTCATAGATTCGAAAATGGAGAACTGTAGGCAAAAATACGGTTTTCATCTAGTAAAGATACATTGTTTAACATTTAAAACGATAGCATTTGCTTGTACGATGGTTACCCAGTGGCACACAGTGGCACACACACACCACACCACAACGAAAATAGCATTAAGCAAATAAAAATTGTGGACCAGTGGATAACTTAGACAGTCAAAGATGCGCTGTAAACAGTAAACGATTTCTAGCGTGTAGCTTGTTTTGTAAAATATAATTGAAATAGAGCATCCATTTCTTTTAAAACAAATACTATCTATTTATACAATTGCTAACATTTTATGCATACAGATTTAAGCGTGCATTCAAACTAACGTAACCTTAACTCACCAGGCATACACATGTGTTTTACGATATCCAAAATTTATTAAATTAAGCTTCAGTTAATTTTTTAACAACAAATACGAAAACTATTATTTATCAGTGTCAAGATTCAAAATCAGGTAATATAATAGATCAGAAATTAATTAATACTATTCACAAAAATATAATACTATTAGCTCTGAAGCAGTCCTTTAACTTGTTCCCTCGTCAAGTTCCAACTTACTACTATCACTTACAGCATCAATGTTTTCAAGCAGACGTGCAGTGCATCTACAATAACGTACATTTAACGACTATTTACAAACGAAAATGTAAGTTTACTGCGAAGGATTACTCACCGAACCGAACCATATATGTATGCTATACATACACACATAAACAAAGTAATTGTGTACATTATACACGATATGCAAATTATGTTCCTAACAATCAGTAACCAAGCCGTAAAAGATTTAAATAAAACCTTGCAAGATAGTTTAAACTTTTAAAATACAAGTCAAAATATAAGTAAAAAAACTTTCAAGTCTAGCTGTTACTACTAGCGGATCGTGGATGAGCCGAAATTATATGCCGCTTCCTTTCCCGAGACGTATAAAATTTTTTGAAGCAAATGTAACATTTGTGGGTTGGGTCAGCTAAATGACGCTTTCGATGATTTGACAAACTACCCGTGTTCTTGAAAACCTGGCGACAATACTCACACGTATATGCGTTTACATGGAACGAATTGATAGACTCCGCCTTTTTGATCCTATGTTTCCTTGAGCGTCCTAGTCCTTTTTCGGCTTTTGGTTCCAGTTCCAATAGTGCCTCAGTGGCATCAATCCATTCATCCAGGAGGCATCTGCAGGTTGGGCACTTTGCCGGATTGCTTACAGTGCTTTGTGCCACCAACTTACAGAAGCATGATTTACACATGATGTGTACACGGCAACTTGTCGAATTATTGCTAACTGCATGATCATTAGGGTAAACGTCACTCCATGGTGTTACACATATTGGACAGTCTCCGTTTAATTCTACTGGCAATGCCATAATTTAATCACTCCCTGTAAAATAAAGACAAATAGTCAACAACAAAACCAGACTAAACCAACCCTTATTATTATTATTACTTTGGTTGCTTTAATTAATACCTTATTGCTTAAAATATTGATTTACGGCGAAATTTAAAAATCAGTTTTGGTCGTCTTAAAAAAATGTCAGTCGAAGGTCGATGTTTTGAAAAGTACTGTATGTCAGAAAGCTGAATCAGAATCGCGAATTTGGAAACGGTTTATGGGATGTAGAGACAAAAAAAGGACAGACATTCTTGAACAATCTTTCTTAATCTTGACCACTTGATTCACTACGAATTGTCATCAAAACTCAATATCTATTTAATCATATCATATACCTTATCCAAACGAACAAAAATGTCTTAGTGCGGAAGATTTTTGTTGTTGTTGTTCTACTGCTCGCAGCACTGATCTGTTCTCCTTTTCACTGTTTATCCCATCACGACTGCTGCTGTTTTGTTTTTTACTTCTTCCACCATTGACTATGCACAAAAGAGGAGTGAGTGGGAGCTTTGCTATGCGTTTCTTATGAGAGACACAAATAGTTTCTCTCTTTTGCTCCTAACTCAAAATTTTGAGTGAGTACTCCCTAATATTTTGGGTGGAAAAGATAGCTCACAATCTCAACATTATTTTAGTGTTGTTTACTTCTACCCGAAAGTAATTAATTTGTTTTAAAAAATTTCTTTAGTCGCATGGTCGATATTGCTCCCTTCTTGACTGTATACATTCAGCATACAAAGTACACACACACCATGCTGAAACTATTGAGCGGAGCACAAAGCACCACATTAGTATGCACGAAATAAGTAACACACACCACTGCTTGATAGGTCTAGGCAGTACTGAAAGTATTATTCAATTTTCTAAAACAAAAAAAGCAAAACAGTACTGGCTGAAGAGGAAGGTTTACTAAGAATCCACACACCTGCTGTGCAGCGTGTGCTCTTCTTCTTCTCTTTGTTTGTGCTTATGTGTGTGAGGGTATGTGGTGCAGCGCAGCGGCAGCCAGGAGCAACAACACGGCATTGTGTTGATAGAGCGTGCAGCTCATAGCTATGGGTACAGAGTAGATGGCGTGTCGGGAGAGCTCAGAGTGGACAGAATTTTTAACATGAAATTCCCCATCTGACCCCGTTCTGATTTAGGTATATGATAGTCATATCTACTCCATTGGTACATGTAACTTGCAACTTTAAGAAAACTGCATTGTTTGAAAAATAGCTTTTATGGGTACCCCGTGTTTCATTTAGTACAGTATAGTCATTCTACTGGAACATGCTACTTGCAATTATCAGAAGACTCTTGTGTTTGAAAAATAATTTTTATCCGCAACCCTCGTTTCATAGAATTTAGTATATCGAACGAACCTCTTTTATTGTGAATTGACATGCCTAAGTTTTCCAAAAGTAAACCAAAATCATTTTTTTCTGAATTGTTATGCCATAATAATATCCAAAAGTAAACGAACATCATCTTTTTGTAAATTGACATGCTATGATAATTATCAAACGAAAGCGAACATATTTTTGTACATTAACATGCTAAAATAATTTCCAAAAGTAGACGAACTCATTTTTTTGTTAATATTCATGCTGAAATAATTTCAAAAAGGAAACGAACATCACTTTTTTGTGAATTGACACACCATAAAACTCCAAAAGTAATCGAACTTCTTTTTTTAGTGAGTTGACATTCTATAATAATTTTCAAACGAAAGCGAACATATTTTTGTACATTTACATGCTAGAATAATTTCCAAAAGTAGACGAACTAATTTTTTGTGAATTGTCATGCTGAAATTATTTCAAAACGTAAACGAACATCATTTTTTTGTGAATTGACACACCATAAAACTCCAAAAGTAATCGAACTTTTTTTTATGTGTGTTGACATGCTATAATAATTTTCATACGAAAGCGAACATATTTTTGTACATTTACATGCTAAAATAATTTCCAAAAGTAGACGAACTCATTTTTTTGTTAATATTCATGCTCAAATAATTTCAAAATGTAAACGAACATCATTTTTTTGTGAATTGACACACCATAAAACTCCAAAAGTAATCGAACTTATTTTTTTAGTGAGTTGACATGCTATAATAATTTTCATACGAAAGCGAACATATTTTTGTACATTGACATGCTAGAATAATTTCCAAAAGTAGACGAACTAATTTTTTGTGAATTGTCATGCTGAAATTATTTCAAAACGTAA
>JAQIWO010000953.1:0-11609 GCA_034695405.1 Entomobrya muscorum | reverse complement strand
GAGAAGAGAATAAAGCATTATATTATCCTTCATTACCACCAAAACCAAACCAACTTGCGTAAAAGCACCATCAACAACAACACATATCTACATAACAACAAGCAAAAGAAATTACCCTTTTTTCGCTTGATCATCATTAAATATCATCATCAGAGAAAAAAGGTAATAATAATCCACTGGTTACCCTCTCGCTAAAAAATGCACATGTTCTTCTTTACAAAGTCAAGAATCTTATTCGTAATTGGTCGTCGTCGTCGTCGTCGTCGTAAACTTTATGACGATACAACATACAAACTTTGTTGTTCACGTAATAAAAAGCATGTACGTATGTATTTTTTTCAATGTGCCTTTCTTCTTCCTTCCAAAACAATTTTTTTCCCAGGATACATTCAAACGTTTAAAAAAACACATGACTCTTTAAATGTATATATAAATGTATTTCTTATTATGGAATGAGTAATATTTTTTTGCAAATCATACAACTCATCTCTCTTATTTTTCTGTTTGTTCCTCCTCGGCTCTTTCTCAGGTCGCTCATCATCTCTCCATTTCATTACATTACATTACAGCACCATAGGCCCAGCTCTTTTTTTATTCGTATGCAAATCATAATAGCCTTTCATATTTCATCTGTGAAATAAACCAAACTACTTTTTTCCCCTTTTTTTCTTCCAAACTGCTACTTATACTAAAACCAAACCACTACTGATATGATGACCAGTGGTCCAAAAAGTGATTGTTAATGGCATCCCATAATATTATTCCCTGCTTAATTTAATAATTTTTTTGCGTGTTCTGTTCTCTACCGAAAGGAATGCTATATGGCCATGGCCAGCAGCGGGTGCTCTCTCTTCTCTCAGGGGTCGGATACACACTATGTACACAGGAGACTTTACAAAAATATAATTGTGGCCAAGCCAGGCCAGTCAAAGTGCAAAAATGTGAGGGAGAAATTATTAGGTGGATAGTCCACATCAAAGAAAATTACAAGGAGTATAGTAGTAGTAGCTACAAACAGCGGCAATAAAGTGTACGAATTTTTTTTAGTTTATGAGAATGAGAGGTGCACACAGAACCCGCACAAAATGCCAATTAATAATATACTAAAAATCTAACCCCTTCATTTTCTTCAAAGATCCGTGCAACAGCGCAGCATATCAGCATCTGTGTTTGGGTTTTAAATCTCTTTTGCTTTCTTTCTTTTTCAATGTACCTTTCTTCCTTAACATTTTTTGTGCCATGCCACAAATTAACAATCACCATCCTTCGTCATTATCAATATGACTATATTATGGCTATATACATAGCTAGCTACGAAAGTATTCGCGTACTACTTTTTAGTATCCGCAGAGGAATAAGAATAGAGCTATGTAAACTTTAGCGGTGCAAAGCAACTGGGAGATCTCTACTCCTTTCCCAAAACCGCTGAGCAAGGATGCCATAGACTTTGGAAATCTCCCAGCTGCAATACAAACCAATATTCATGTCCTGCAACAACTGCACACACACACATGTTTATTAAATATTTAAGGTGCAGTACAGCAATAATAATGTGATCATCATCATCGTCACCACCACCATACCAGCAGCACGATATCTGTCGTGAGCACATCACTGCAGTCACTCCTTCACACAAACACACACAGAGCCCATCATCATCATGATAGCTCTTCATAATAATATTATTATAGCTGTGCCATGCATGTCATATAATTTACTTATTTTCTTTAGCTACCTATATTATATGTGTGTAGGCAGAGAAATAATTCACGTATTCATTTGCCAACAACAATTGAGTTCACTCGGCTGGATCCTGTCCACAATACTACATTGTTGCCCTCCTTATCGCCATCATAGGATCGTAAAAAAACCTACGAGTTTTCCATTCAATGTGGCAAATGGCAAACTGTTGTTGTGTTCTGTGTGTGTGTGCTATGCGGATATGTGTAAATTGAAACGGATTTACAATGCGTTTGTTTGCAGCTATTTTTACTCTTGCTGTGAAAATTTCAAGTCAGGGAGTCTGGCCGGTTTGTAAAGCTACTTACAACACTTACAAGTTACAAGTATATAGACTTCTCATGTGGAAAAAATATATTGGTACAAAGGTATTTTTTAATAAAGCTTTGGTCATCACCAAAACCGCTTGTGTTGTATCTGATCTAATATGGTAAAGTAGCTACTGCTTCTGCTGCTGGTTCCAAAAAATGTGATATACTTCATGAGTAATAATAAAAGCTTTATTTAATACGCTTTAGTATATGGTTTAGAATAGAATTTGTGATGGTTTATAATGATAACTAAAAATGTATATTTTCAGAGGCTATTTTCTTTCGTCTGAGCAATCTACCTCTACTGAAAACCATGCAAATGCATGCTGTGGGGATTAGGGCATGGCTATGAGAACAAGATCATGTTTTATGCTGCATGAATGTGTTTAGTGGTTTGGCCTGGCTTGGCTGTTTGTTTCGTATTGCTGGAGGCTTTCCACATCAGTTTCGCTTATTTATGAATTTGTAGCTATTATGATGATGGTACTTGATGGAAAGCGTTGTGTATAGCTCATTGTGTATTTGAGTGCAAATGGTGACCAATGGCCAGGGAGACAGAGAGATGGAAAGGATGTAATGTGAAGAAGATTCACAATTGAAAGAATTGCAGTTGAGTTGCGTATTTTGCCATTTGCTATGCTTGGGTGGTTAATAACAATTCATTAAATGAGTATAAAGCACACATGTTTTGCATTAAGCTGTCTATTCTTTCAATGAAAAGAAAATCAAGTTGCTTTTTGGAATGTGTGGATGTTTGGAGGTAGAAATGAGGGCAAACTTTTGTTTTAATTTGTTCTAAAAGCGAGTTAAGAATGCAGTAGGGAAGCACATATTAGCGTTTTGTAATTTTTAATGATTTGGTGCTCCTGGCATAATTAAAACTTAAAAATTGATTGAAGGTTGGACAACTTTGACGACGACAGTTTTTAAGAAGCCAGTAAAATATACACTTACCAGTCAGATACAATTGTTTTGTTGGACGAATATTAAAGTTTGGATATTGTGAAACTTGTATTGTTTAGAACTGGGCGTAAAGTATTGTTGCATAATTTGAAAAACTATAATCTCGAAAAATATACATTTCCTTCCTGGATATAAAAATAATAATTTATCAGAAAATGCTAATGTAATTTTGTCTAGAAGGAAATGACTTGACGAAAGCGGATATATATACTGAAATCTTCGGATATAACATAAATATATAACTTTTTTTTTGCAAAAATGGACAAAGAAGTGTGCGTGAGAGGTATTTAAATTATTAGGCCCAGTGGAAGTCTGCAATACGGTAAAAAAAGTAAATTTGCTCCTTATTTATCTTACCTTACTTGAAGACGCTAAAGGAAATTTTATAATCCAAAATTGAAACGGGTTGACTGACTATATATACATTTTAATGCTAAAATGACATCTCCTAAATCTTCGATTTTATCTTTTAAGTAAGTTAATGTACCGTAATGGGCAATAGAGATTAAAACCGAGGAGTAACTTCGGATGTAGCTTTTTAACCGTTTTTTTCCTTCTTTTGTGCATAAAAATTCACAAACTTTTTACGTCTTGTAGATGCCTTGTTTGTGAGTGTTTAGAAACTTATTTATTATTCATAATAGAAGATTTCACGCACAATAGTCGCGGACGAGCAAAATCTTACAAATGTCCCGGCAACGCAAATTTTTGGGTCCCGGGTGCGAGCTTCCGATCCCGGGTAAAAAAACGTTTTTGTTCCGGGGAAGGGGTCCGTGTCCCAGGTGAGCAAAAAAAAGGAAATTATAAAGGGTGAGCAAAAAAACGGACAAAAAATGCCTCAAAACCCCATTTTGGATCCAGTGTGAGCAAACAAACACGGAAAATGGGTCCCGGTGACACAAATTGCATCCCGGGTGACCAAAAAACCGACAATAAAACGATTTGTGTCCCAGGTACGAGGTCCGTGTCCCGGGTGTGCAAAAAAAATCCGATCCCGGGTAAAATCTGCAACGCGAAGATTTTCTGATCCCGGGCAACGCTGCAACGCCGTTGCAGCGTTGCGTAAGATTTTGCACGTCTGCAATAGGGTTTTTCGCTCTTAGTAGATAAGACGCCATCATATTAAGTGATTATATGCGTGCGTCATATATTTTCCCCATATAGTTTTATAAGCCTGTGTATAGAGGTTAAGGTAACAAGATAATCAAGTTACTATTTGACTTTGACATTTCAATATTTTTTCTATACAAATCTACTACACTTTTTAGAACATTAAGCTAACAGCTATGTGCAGTTACTTTGATACTAAATACTTGCTTTAAGCCATTTGTCACTCACTTAGACGCAAACTTAATGGGATATTTAAAAAGAAATAGTAATTTAGCAAATGGAATTTGTTTAGCGAGACACCCTTTGATCATCAGGCCAGGCCATAGGTAGTAAGTTGCGTCAATATCATTTGTGGTTTTAAGTTGCGAAAAAATTATAACATAAAGGTATCCTTGCTACAGATAAAAAAGTGATTAAAATTCATTTTATTGCCTCTTGAGTTAAAGAGGTAATGAGACTATGAAAAACTCAAAGTTTTATAAGAATGCTAATTAAATATTATACGCACTTTTCTTATGATTATAATGCCAATGCCACTTCTTATTTCTGTTGTTCAGATGAACACAAGAAATTGTGCGTATCCAAATAAAAATAATAATAATTTTGCACTCTCTGTATAGTTATCGTTCATCTTACATGCGTACGATAATAAAATGGTCATTAATGGCATCCATGAACTACTTTTATCCATTTTTTAATACAATTTTATTCAGAGAACTCATCAAGCAGCAATAAATAAATGAAGGAGTTCATGCCTTCATATTTATCCTGAAATTATATAGAGAATGGTCCATTTACTGTGCTGCTCTCGGTAATAATGATACACATGTCTACCAAGTACATGAATAAGTTACACATCAAGAAGACGACTATATTGTGTATCCAAACCTATAAATTATCATTTATCAAAAAATCCTGTGAAGGAAGACGCCAGAAGCATTTTCATACAGTCACTTCTTTGCTCGTCGTAATCTTTGAAAAAGACAAGTTCAAAAAAGCTCATAATCACACCACATCAGAAATCGTTAAAAACTATTTTTCAATGAAAGAAACAGAGAAGGTTATTTTTCTGTTGGTGTAAAAATGTATGAAAAATGTGAGCATCTTCTAAGGGATATCCGCGTGGAGATACAAGAGCTCACGTAATTTTAAAGCTAATGGTCGCCCCAACTTAATTCTCATAGATCAAAAAATATCTATAGGTATGTCAGTGCTCACGGATAATTGACCGCATGTAACCGAAGTAAACAAGTAGCGTTGGATTATAAAGTAAACAACGTTTTTAGGAAAAATTGAATGTGAATTAACCGATATTTGCTGAAAATCAATCTCCGCCATGATATTAACCTAACGATTATTTATAAAATCTAAAAAAGTTTAACGAGAAAAGTCAAACTATTGTTTCGTAAGACGACGTACGTACCTCATATACAAAAATCCATAAAGAAGCTAGCGCGATTTAATAATGGGTCTATAAAGTGCATGCGTAAATTTTTCAAATATCTATATAATCATCCCATCAGCAGCTGAAAATGTTACTCTTGTAATCTTGAAAACGAGCCTCCATCTCCATGCTATATGTAATAAAGGAAGCAAGAAAATGTCGAGCTCCTTACTACACTATACCAATCACTGCAACACTAGAGCGCAAGCAAAAAACCACTGACAATCTTAAAGATTCATTATATTATTATTAGGTAAAGAGAGAGAATGGATGAACAATAAGCCAAGCCATTTTATATAATCCTCCAACAAAACATGGCGATGAAATAAAGTAAGTAGTAGGTCGCTTTTTCACTCTCTTTTTATGGAATTGCTAATGTACATTTCATTCCTTTCATAAAATACAAATACCTACACAGAGTACACACCATGCAGTCGGTCAATGATCGAATTATAACATTTTTTTCGAGGCACGTAATTTTTGCCAGACATTTTTTTGTTTTATTTTTGTTAAAAGAAAGGCCATCACCGGCCGGCATTCATATTATGTATGTGAGCGAGGCTTGTTATTACTTCACTTTCAGTGTATTTTACAAGAAAAATGTTTTCTATGGAGACTCGAAGCACAAAAGGATATATGCAAAAAAGGTGTCAGAGGTTTTCGCTACTGCAGACCACAATGAAGCCTGACACAAAAATCTGCGAAAACTAGTGAAAAAAGAGATTATGATGCTCACGTATTTTTAAATGAATGAAGATTTAACCAGAAAATTTTTGCCAGGTCCTTCTGTTTCTTGTTGGTATAAAAATATACAAAATTGAATATTATTTTTGTTCATATAAATACGCGAACTGATGGTATGGTCTGGAAAAATAAAACACGTAAGCAAATTACTATATATACACCGCGCGATGTTTGGCAAGAAATAAAATTATGACTTCCTTGAATACTTTAACAACGATGATGACATTCTGAAAATGCTTTATGAAGAAGAAGAACCAGCAGCACAGGATTATTAACACGTAAATGATTACATTTGACTCTGGCTCACAATTTATGATGATGATAATTATCTTTTACAAGTTGGCTATATAGGTTTTTCGCGCATTTGCTGCATAATACAGGAAATTAGAATGGTGCAAAAGTAGATATAGGTATGTTGTTGTGTTTACATCCCACAAATTTATTACATTATTTTTTCATTGTTGTTTTCTCTAAAAGTATGATAGTAATGCCTATGCGTTACGTAATAAAAACTTTCGTTTCTCATTTCCAGTCACTCTCTTTAAACTTACCTATTTACTATTATGACCACGAGTGTCCCGTAAATAATATCTCTTGTCTCTTGACTGTGTTTTAGAGTTGATAGCAGTGGCAATTTTGTAACTGATTCTGATAACACATTAAATAAAACAATTCTGAGTCTCCTCTCTCGTCTTGCTGTTTTTTGTGTGACCACGAGTAATACAGAAAAGCTGGTTTTACTGCAGCAGACAGAGCCGTCTGGACAGGCAAAAAAACTAATTTTCACTATCCCCCTTCAAAATTTTTACTGAGAGAAAATTCATAATAAAAATCTATTCTCATCCGGTAATAAAAAAAGCTGTGAAAATTACAAGGTATATTTTCCTCTGCGTCACCACACAACATATTATATCCCTCCCCTTTTATAAGACATACATAAAGTATATACTTCTGTATAGCATAAAACTGCCACTATTGTTTGTCCAAAATCTGCAATGCTAATTATATTTTGTGGAGTGTAGTGTACGGTTACCGAAAATAAATAAATGCTGCATTTTTATGCTTTATTAGGGAACGTAACAAGAAAAGATGCTAAGTGAAACCTGCACATTACACACATTATTTCATAATTGAATACATAGGCCATGTTTATGAATGTTGGGACTTGCAAAATTTAGAAAAGAAAACGGAATGTTTTTTTGCGACTTGCTATTTTGAAGTTTTGAAGTTGGAATTGTGTTTATGGTTTATTTTAAAAGCAGCACGTTTGTCTGGCTGATGTGAACAAATGCATAAAAAAGAGAAGATAACGCTTTTCATCATCCTCTTTTTGCGGTTGCCATTTACACTCGCAAAACATGTCTCTGGTGTGTTGTAACAACCGAGGAGAATAGTAGAGGAATATTCATTTAATATTTTATTTTAAAACATCATCATTAAATACGCGCTTCTTCATCGGTTATAAACGCTAATGAGAATATAAACTTGTTGGAGATCCATTCACATAGATATATATAGCTAAGTAATCGTGTAAAAACAGATGCAAAAGTATTTTAACGGGCTCATTGTTAGCATTTTTAAAAGAAAATATACTAGCAATTTAGCCACCATTTTATGGCTTTCAAGATGCTTTCTGGTGAGTTGTTAGGCGGCTGCAGAAATAAAAAATGTTGTTTTGCATCATTGTGCAAATGAGAGATTACTAATAGATAAGCGAAGAGATGGAAATGGCTCTGGCTGCACGCTCTTGTGTGTGTACCTATTTATTTCTTGGATCCATTTGCATAGTCATCATCATCATCATCATTTTCCAAACATTTTCAGTTTAGTCAATGAAAATAAGGCAATGAAAGCCTAATTTCGTAGCTAAGATTGTTAAAAGATTTTTGTTTTTCATAGGAAAAAAACTGGTCCAAAAACCAGTTCATGAGATAACATCAACATATAGAAGCTTAATATAATTTTTAAATAAGCAAGTTGTGCATACAAAAGGATAATGTGTATACGAAGGGAATAAATAATTTAAATATGTATCAATATATAATAAAAAATGTTGATGGTATGATGATGACCAAACCCATTCAGTAGAAGCACTTGTAAAAAACGACCAGAGAAAATGTATTAAAAACTGCATATTCACATTTTCTCTGGGATTTCTTGGACGGAGATGCAAATTCTTACGGGAAGCATTAACGCCGTTGCAATGAGTTTTTACAAAAAATTGCTTCACCTAATATAGTAGATGGATTGCATTGTCTCTTATTGTACCCAGAAATTTTTGTTAGTACTGGCCCTCGACGGGATGCTTCAATGGGTTTCGAAAGGTCCCAAATTGATTTTTGCTGATTACCAGGGAAACATTTCAAAACAATCTTAATTTTACACCGTCCGGCAAACTAGGAATTTCGGTCGGTTACAATTCATTTTCGGGAACACAAACAGCCAGACATTAGAAATTCTGCATTGCGGGGTCCCTTGTAAAAATTTGCATGACCGTTTTTTATATTTATCATCTTTCACGACACACACATTTACCGAGAAAAAAATGAAACCAGAGCATGCTGGTTTCAGTAGAAGGCATATTATTTAATGGATAAGAAAATTAAATCAGTAAATTGGCTGTTTCCAATTTAGCTTGAACATTCAGCTCAATAATAAAACCATTCGTTTTTCTCTGGGCTCGTCCATGAAGTTCATATGAATTTGAATACATATGAAACCCATAAATGAAGTGGTTTGGGCTATAACATGATATGCTTTAAACGTATATAAGCAGTTTTGTGACAATATATTTTACGAATAAGTTCAGCTTAAAAGCATTACATAAAATGCTACTACTACTATACTACCAACCCAACTACTGCAAGTAATATATAAATGCTCAATAGATTTTCTTGTTGTGTGTTTACTGCTGCATTCCCTTTTTGGAGAAAGAAAATACAGCTGTCTCGTAAAAATTGTTGTCGAACAACAAATCTCTCTTCATTACTTTTTTAAAAATCTTTATTCTTTTGCACTTATTTTCACAATGGAAGCTCACGAGACGATTGTAATCTGAGAGGACAGCAGAGAGTGTTTACACAATATATATAATGCAAAAAAAGAACACAAGCAAATTGCTCCAGGTGCTCATGATCATTGTTAAAAGTAGACGAGTCTGAAGAAATAATGAAGAGCACCTTTCTCTTTCTACAGCAAAGATCATAAAGAGAGATGAACACTTGGAGATATCGGTTTCATATTTCTCTCTGAGCTTTATCTCTCAAGTTGAGAGTTGATTAGGTGAAAAGTGGAAAACAAGTAGAGTCAGCGTGATACTAACACTTTTTCCTTTTTAAGGTGTTGTGTGTCTAACGCTTTTATTTAAAATTATCATGGAATCCCGTCAACTGACATGAGCAAAAGTGAGAACAAGAAATTCATGTATTTTATTATTTGGCCTGACAGAGAATGAGTCAAGTCATAGGAATACACAAGGAAAATGAACTTGTAATAGAATGTATGGTCGTAAAAGGTCAAATGAATAGAATTGCATTTAAAAAATTATTTTCAGAATGATACACCGCTTTTTTAATAAATAATTAAGTCCGAGCGTATTAAAAGCATCATCATTCAACATACAATCTTTTGTTATGCGTGACACGTCTGTTTTAAAAAAGACAAAAAAATTATTTACTGGGCGACACATTATGGTTGTCCCTCTGCCTTTCCTTCTTTTATTGTCTCACCTTCCATGACAGAGAGAGATAGATAGAGTGGATTGGATTTTTATGGTGGTTCTTCAAGTTCTCATTGTGTCAGGCGAGAGCTTACGGATACTTAACATGTGTAATATGATGACTACAAAGATGAAAGTGCAAGTTGCATAATAATTCAAGGGGAAAAATATATATGTGTGTGTAACGTAATGAGACAATACTAAATACGGAAATTTCTCATGAATTAATCCACACAGGATTATATGAAGTCTGAAAGGAGATTATTATTTTTTGGCAACATCACTCATGCAAATGAGTGGTTACATAAATATATTTTTTTTATCTATCTCTCTAAATAGCTGTTGCACACCATCACTCGATGCATTTAATTGTGAATGCATCGAGTAGACCTGCTTGGCCTTTGGAATGGGAGATTTAGTATTGAAATTGGAAATCGTCGACTTCTATGCACCGTACAAAAAATTTTTAACCTATGGAATTCCTATACATTCAGCATGATTGCAAGGACATATTTTACGCGTTTATTATAAAATCTCCCACCTTTGATACATAACTGATGTAAACGATGGAGAGAGACACGATATACTGCCTGGTCTGCCTTTGTCTAAAAAAACTGAAACCAGTCGCATTTTTCTATACAGAATGGTGAGCGATGACCAGCTTTATTATTGATTTAAAAATTCATAAACTTGACTGGGAATTCCCGTTTTCAATTTCGTGAGTAAGCGTTATTGGTCGTGTGAAAGCATTTTTCTGGTCAATAGTTTCTGTCAATAAGTTGATGAAAGCAGCATTGCACAACAACATTTTCCAGTCCTGACGCGTCCAGTTTTCTCCATAATAGTCCCTCACATGCAACCGTATAATTATCAGTCAAAAGCTTTTACACAGAGACAATAATAATTATTACTCTGCAAAATACGCCACAATTGTTCCCAATAATTAAACAGATTATTGTAGAAGTTTCTTCTATTATAATGGCTATGTGTGAATCCCGGACTTGGCACCTTCAAAGGGTTTTAAAAAAGTTACTCAACTGAGATTTATCAGTGTAAAAATACAAATATAAATGAATAGACAAGGCTCACTCACTCTGGTTGGGAAACTTTTCCACGCATAAAAAATACGCACCGTAATTGAAACAACACGAATGCGCATGCATGCAAAAGTTAGTTTACGAGTTCAACTCCCACTTTCATAATTTTATTTTGTTATATATTTTTATTAGCACTCAAATGATTACATTATTATGCGAGACTTCAGAGTTCCAGTGTATCTGTATATTATATTTTTATAAATTAAGCATCTAGTTTAGTGGCGGAACTCCCAGGAAGTAAATTTCTAGTTCTACAGCTCTACAACAGTATGCCCAATGTATCTACTCACAGTGGGATAAACTAATTTACAAAAGTATTATAGTGGCTTTAAACATGTACATATTTTTATTTAAACATTTACAAAAGACGAAAAAAGGCTCCAGTCAGAATATAAAAATGCTATATTATTTTCCTACGCTGAAAATTATTCAAATAAACTCATTTCACTCAATCCTTCCTTCAAACAGCTGGAAGAATAATT